>JACBKR010001070.1:0-46578 GCA_014218235.1 Colocasia esculenta | reverse complement strand
GTACTAGAGCAATCTTCTTGATTACATTTTCATGTTAAGAGGAAAAAGTAACTTCCATGCGATAAGATAAGTACACTTTATGTACGTGTAACTTCTCCTTTAATCTTAGGTGTCTTCAGTGAGAGAAGAGGTAGACCGCTACAGCTACGTACATTACTCAGAGTTGAGAGGTCATTCGGTCAGGGACAAGCGATTCCTCATGCAACAAAGTTGTCTTAGCAGCCTTTGGGATCACCTCTTGCAGCGCTTTTGAGGGAAAAATCCCTGACAAAATTCAAAGTGTTACCAAATAGAAGCGGGAGTCCTCTGCTTGCGTGAAAGCGCTTTGAGCGCTGGAAGAGAGAGATGGAGAGAACAAAAGTTCTCTTTCCATCTACGTGAAATCGGACTCCAAGCCGCTTTGTGAGGAGTTGATGCAGATTTTGCATCAAAATATCCAAAAACTCCTTATGTCCAAAGACTCCTTATCCACTGTAACTTCTCACACAAAAGTAGGGGTAATATAGTAAAATGTCCACCAAATCTCCATGAGCGCTGCGGCTGTTCCAAATGAAAGTTTCAACTTTTTAAAGTCATCATAACAATCTGGAGAGATGTCAGAAACTCTTAAAAATCAACTATTGAAAAAATCTATTTTTGGGACTTCTGTCTCAAACAGTGCCAAAGTAGCTACGTACATTACTCAGAGTTGAGAGGTCATTCGGCCAGGGACAAGCGATTCCTCATGCAACAAAGTTGTCTTAAAGTAGCATGGTGTCGGCGTCATATATATGAAGTATGAAGAACCTTTGAAATTTTTGCCTCCAACTTAATTAGCCCAAAGCCTCCCATGTCAATCTCTTTCCTTAATGCAGAACTACAAATGACATGCCCTACGGTTAACATAGTTAATTATCATGTGTACTATATAAGGGTGCTGCTCTATAATTTAAATTGTATATATAACCTTACCAAAAAAAAGTTAAAATATATCATATAACTAGTGGGATGATTTGTATGAGAAAATAAGGTTATTAAAAGGAGTGTGTGAGATTATTTGGTACTGATCATGATGAAGTCGGATTAAAATCAACAAGGGTCGAGATGATCTGATTTTGGGATCCAAAGTTAAATGTTTAGATGAGGATGAAGAGGGGAAATTTTGATGTTATTGTTGTCGCGCTAGATGGATCTCTTGTGGTTTAACTCTCTGATGTCTAAGTCGGAGATCATTTTTTGAAAGAAAGCAAAGAAAGAGAGAGAGAGAGAGAGAGAGAGAGAGAGAGAGAGAGAGAGAGAGAGAGAGAGAGAGAGATGGAAACTAGAGTCAAGAGAGTTTGTTAATTCAATCTCTCTTTACTTGAGACTATAGTACTATTTATATAGACAATGAGAGGAGAGGAGGTTCCAAGAATTGCAATTGAGTTGAATATTATAGTGTTGTTATTGCTTTGAGAATTGCGATAAACGTCCCGGAGTGAATCGTCAATATCATGTGCTGATCTTATTGATGACCGCGAGACTGTCAATCAACGTATTCATTGTGGCTCGTATTTGTCCCTAGGAGAGCTAGTTCTTGGTGAGCAATTTTGCAACATTCTTGAGCCAACTTGGGCTGGCTCGTCCTGGTGGAGCTAGAATCGAATCAAGATGTGTTGACTACTAGTCACGTGAGATCAAGAAAGTAAAGATGTGACCAAGTTGGTCTAAAAATTTATACTATTTTTACATTTTTACCAAAATTATCTCTTTGAATTGTCTATTGCATTTCGATTAGACTTTTTTTATATATATCTATCCGTCTATGCATCTCTTCCTCTCTCTTTGGCACAGCATGCTAGAAAAGGGCACTTTTTCATAAGGTTATTGGAGACAAAATGGCAGATTTATTTGTCATGGAAACAAGGTAGATAATTTTATTAACAAATTATGAGTAGGATGACTTGCAAAAGGTCCATTTCTTTTCATAATTAGTTTTAGTTTTAGTTTTATGTCGTTTTTGTATTTCCAAAAGAATTATATTGGGTACTGGACTTGAGCTTTTAATCTGGGAGGGCAAGTCAGGAGGCCCAACTGGTCTTAGCCAATTTAAACTGGTCTTGGGCCAGCCCAAATGGCCCCTCGGATTGGAATCAAACATCTGGGCTTGGACTTTCTCAACTCTGGATTGACCTGGCCCATCTTAGACTAGTTCGAAGTGTCTCCGTCCAGGCCCAAGTTAACTCTTGGGTCTTGGCCCACTTAACTGGCCCATGAAACTTGAAAAAAACATATATCTAAACGGTCTTCTCCAAGGATAAAATGCGGCTTTGAAAGCTTGTATCATAACCACAAGACCTATAAAACATGCATCATAACTTATTAAATGAATGATCTTTATATCCATACTTCAATTCTTTGCACGTACCTTTAACTAGGGGTGGCAATGGACCGGGCCCGGACGAGGCCCAAGCCCGGCCCGGCCCGGCCCGGGACGAGGCCCGGTTTTTTGAAGCCCGGTCCAGCTCGAAAAAATAAGGTAAGGCCCAACCCAAGCCCGGTCCGGCCCGATTTTATTTTTTAAAGATAGGTTTACTATTTTTTATTTATTTTTATAATAAATTTAGTGTTCATTTAATCAAAATAGTATAAAATAAACATTAGACTAATCTAGATAAACTTATTTCTAGTTGTTACAAATATAAAATAAATGTTAAGTCATTAATATAGTTTCACAACACAATTTTCAATTCAAAAATTTAGAATATTATAATTATCACTGTGTTACTTATTTTTTAAAAAAATACCGGGCCACCAGGCTGGGCGGGACTGGCCGAGCCAAGCCCGAGCCCAGGCCAATCATACTCCGGGCCGGGCAGGGCCGGGCTCAAAATTAAAAAAATATTAAAATGTTCGGCCCAAACCCGTGTAAAATCGAGCTGGGCCACCAGGCCTTCGGGCCAGCCCGACCCAATTGACACACCTACTTTTAACTTAGTTTTCCTTCTTTTTTGTGCGGCTCGCTTTGGCCGGCTAATGTCCCTTTAACTTGGTCCATTGGTTGCTGGTAAAATAAATTTATAGGAAAAAAAGTTTTCAAGAATTAACTTTTACAGGAAAATCAAAACACAATTGTCTATTTGGTACCCACATAAATATTTTTTTTGAAAAGATTTTTTGAAATTTGATTATCAGTAAAATATTTATTAAAAATAATTTTTAAAAATAAAAAATATGTTTCGTATGTCGACCACTTGATCGCCGGATGTCAGGTGCACCGGGCGTCGGGCGCAGACTATCGAGCGTTGGATGTCGGGTGCCGGGCGCTGGACGCACAGGCGTCGGACGCCGGGCAACAGACGCTAGACGTCGGGCGTCGGACGATGGCTCTAGACGTCCGGCCACCGGGCGCCAGGCCGTCGGGTGCCGAGTGCCGGCGCCGGGCTGCTAGACGCCGAGCGCCGGGTTGCGGGACGACGCCGAACGTCGGGTGGTGTCAGATGTCAACCACCAGGCACTGGACGTTGACTGTCGAGTTTCAAGCATTAGACACTGAGAATTATAGTGAAGATTGTAGTTATGCTCATAAAAATTCTATATGAAAGAAATAAAAAAATGATTTACGCAGTCTTATCATGGATGGTTAAATCTATAATTTTAGGGAAAAGATTTCCATAGATTAACTTTTCAGTGGTACAAAATAAACTATTATATGAAGTTTTCCCGAAAACCTTTTCCAACCTAAGTTTTTTCGTTGAAACAAATGGTTCCTTGGGTCTATTTGGTTACATATAAATTGTTTTAACAAGGAAAAGTTTTCTATGGAAAAGTTTTTCGGTGAAAATAAAAATCATAATAATGTATTTGGTTGTGAGGGAAACATTTTCGGAGATTTGTTTCCCCCCTCCAGCGCCGTGGGCGAAGCCGTACCCGTCCCCACGCAGCACCTCCGGGAGCCTTCCGGTCATGAGCCTGATTGAGAAGGTGAGAGAGGCGGTGATGAAGAACCAGAAACACTCGCAACCAGGAGGAGCATCCTTTGCCAGGAAATCACCTTCGCATGGGCCCTATTGGCCACCATGCCCAGGTTGGTGCCGGCCACGACATCTGCTGCTGTCCCTCCTGTGTCTGCCATGGCCTCAAAATTCACCCACCCGTCTTCTCTCCTTCTTGAATCCGAAGCGACCACACAAGGACACTTCACCACGAACATGTGTTTCTGTTGCCGTTGTTGTCCTGGTCCTTGTCCTTCTTCCATGGAAGCTCTCACACAACAAGCAACATGGATGTCCCAACTGCAGGGAAGGAGGTGTGGGAAGCATGATTCAGGCGGGTTTCCTATGGCCTTTGGACTTCGGAATTATGGGAGTCCTTTCCGTGGGAAGTTGGGGAATCCCCTGGAGGGCTGGAAGAGGTTGATGTGTCCACCCAGCCAGAGTGGTCCTGTGGAGATTATACGAGGAGTTTTCCGTTGTAAGGAAACAGAGTATCGTATGTATGGAGTGCCGACGGGAGGAGCAGCGGCGGTACGACTTCGGGGGCGCCTCCGGCTTCGACCCGGTGATGAGGGGCGCCCGGGAGGGTGACTGGGTGTGTGCCCCCGTGCCGCCATGACGAGGCCAGGAACAGGGATTACAGCGATGGCGCCGTCGACGACTGGACCAAGGCCCCACCTGGGCTGTCCGAAAACGGCGTCCGAGATTTTTGCTCGGATGCCAAAATCTGGGATTTTTAAAAAAACATTTTCATGTATCAAGTTTTCAATCAATCAAGTGGTCAATTTCATGAGGTTTTCCTGGAAAACATTTTCTAGTGGGATGTTTTACAGGTAAACAAACGGAAGTTTTTCTTCTTTTTCTAGCTTTGTCTGGCTAACTTCCCTCGACCATCTATGAGACTTTTAGCTTGTCATTTAACTTTTTCTTAATAAAATGTCTCTTTTGTAAAATGAGATATTTTAAAAAATAACTTTTTAATAAATATTTACTAAAACATGTCTAGTTCTAACATATTTATAAAAGTATATCTAATTCTAATATATTTATATAACTATGTCTGGATTACTTATACAAATATGTGCTACACAATTTATGTAAGGTGCAACATATTCGTAAGCACATAAAATTGTGTAAAATGCAGCATGTTTATATGAGTTATAGCAAATTTACATAAGTTGTAATATATTTGTGTAACTATACAAATGTGTATAACCTACAACATATTTGTGTAATTTATAGTAAATTTATTATAGTTGTAGCATATTTGTGTAAGTACAACAAATTTGTGTCTATATTTGTATAAGTTATAGTATATTTATATAAGTTGTCATATCGTGTAAACACAAATTTGTGTAACTTGCAACATACTTGTGTAATTTACAGTAAATTTATATAAGTTGTAGCATATTTGTGTAAATATGTATAAGTTGTAGTATATTTGTGTAAACTATTTAGACATAATTTTGTAAATATGTTAGAATTTGATATATTAAGATAAGTATTTATTAGAAAAAGGGTATTTAAAAAATCGTAATAAAATAAGTTTTTTACAATATATTTTTCTTGAAATTGATTGTGCAAGACTTTTTTGAGATTTTTATCTTCGTGATACTCTTCTTGTGCATACAAAATATTTTTAGAGATCTTATCACATGAAAGTTAAGAATATTTACTATATTGCTTTACCATTATTTTGAATAGAGATATAGATACCAAAGTGAACCAAATATTTCAAACATTTTTTTACGTTGGTTGCAAAATATTATGGTGCAATATTTGAAACCATTTTGTATTATAATATAAATACATGTAGAAATATTTTGGGCCCCACTTAGACGTTCGACTGTTTGCGTTTAAAGACATAAATAGTTGTCAATTCTAACTCACTTAGACGTTCGACTGTTGTGTTTAAAGACAAAAATGAGCGTTGTCAATTTGTAAACTCCCAATAATATTGGGCCATTTGGCAACTGACCTGTCTTCCATGACTCCCGACACAGTCCTCATCAGCTCCGACCTGTTCTTCACACCGCATCACGTGTGTCCCCCTCCCGAAATAGAGAGAGAAGAATAGGGGCGCATTAATGTTTGATATGAAATATTCAAAATTCCTCTTTTGCCCCCGTCGTTTTCCCTCTCCCCCTGTGCGATTGGAAGCCCGTGCGAAACTCCATCGCATTGTTGCTTCCCTTGTGCGATTCGGCAGCCCGTGCGAAACTCCATCGCCATTGCTGCTTCCCCTGTGATTGGAAGTCCTTTGACGTCGGGAAACCTTCGCCGTCGGCACCAAGTCTCTCTTCCCACTTCGCCGACCTTGGGTGTCGCTCCTCCCCCTGTGCGACTGGAAGGCAATGCAAAACTCCACCACCATTGCTGCTTCCCCTGTGCGATTGGAAGACTTCGACGTCGGGAAGACCTTCGCCGTCCGCACCAAACTCTAACCTATCCAGTGTCGGTCCTCCTGCACAGACCCAGCTCATGAGTCTCACACAACTGGTACTCCCCCAATTTCCACCCCCGTCGTCGCCTTAGCGCTCGAACGACTCCGGCCACAACTGGAAGGCCCCCTCCCCTCTCAGTATTCTCCACCCAAGTACTCGACCACCATCATAGGTCTTAACCCCTAGTGATGTTAGGCTTCGAAGGGCCAATGGAGTCTAAGGCTGATAGCATTATGTCCCCATCTTCCCCTCCGTGTGAGAACATTATAAACCCACCGGCATCCACCTTGCTACCTGCTCCAGTACCTCCACCAAAACAAAGATCCAAACATTGCGTCAGAATTCAATTTAACCTGTTGGAAGCTGAGCAAGTATGCGATTTGGGAGCTTCCAGAAAAAAGAGGGCTTGTGTGAGGTCAAATGTAAAGTCAGGTGAGAATTCAGTGCATCTATTTATATACATATCTTCAGCACATATAATTGACATTTGACCATATATATATATATATATATATATATATATATATATATATATATATATATATCTCTCTCTCTCTCTCTCTCTCTCTCTCTCTCTCTTCAGCACACACAATGTAGATCCTTAGCATACAATATTTAGTAGCTAAATTGAGTTATTTTTCTTTTGCCAGCAAAGAAGAGAGTCAAGAAAGGGCCAGTGCACGCACTAATTAGCCGAAGTTCAATGAATAGCTACTACAGTGAGAGAGACGCTTTGGAATTCCGGCCATGTCATATAGAATTAATGAGGAGAACCCTTTTTTTTCCCGTATGTCAATATTGTTCCAGGACGAGCATTCAACATTAGTTTTTTAGAAGAGATAATTCTTGGATGGGAAGGGGAAGATCTATTCAAGTTTGGGACAACAATTATTCCTTTCACAGCCGATGATATTGCATTGATACTTGGAGTTCCTTCTGTCTGGCGAGATGTGCCCATTAGCGGTCCAGTGCAAAAATCTATTCTACATAGTCATTCTCAAATACTCAAAAGTTTGATAGAGAAGGTATCAAAATTGATTCATGGAATAATAAAGTCCAATGAGACGGATGACGTGGCCAATACTGTGCGGCTTTGGATTCTTCTTCTTTTGAGCACCTTTCTTGCACCAAGGACCAACTTTACATGTCCTCCACAAATGCTTCATTGCTTAGATGATCTAAATAGAGTTAAAGACTTTGCATGGGCTGATGGTTTTCAGAAACTCATTCTAAACAAGATGAATGCTGCCCATGAAGCAGCCATGAATAAGATATGTGGTGTGAAGACGCTTGCCAAGCGGAATTATAAATCAGATTTGGAGGGCAAGCGCTTATATATGGTTGTTCTGCAGCCTTGTGTGTAAGTTAAACTAAGTTTTTTTTACCGTAAATCTATTTTAATATTATGTTGAGATGACTCCTAACAATTCTTGTGCACAGGTTTGGTTGTTGGAACACACAAGGCTGCAAAGACCGATTAATAAAATAGTTTTCCCCCGCATCCTGCGATGGGAAGCTCCAAGAAAGAGGAAAGTCCAAGTTCGGGCCGAAAATCTTAAAATTGAGCAAGTATGATCTGTTTCATTGTATTGCTTTTATAGTTTTATTTAATGCTCAATGTTTATGTAATGTGACTTTGCTTGATATTTTGTAGATTTTGTTGAGCTTGATTCCTCACTCTGAAGAGGAATGGTTGCTTAGTGGGCTGGAGAGCTCCACTAAGGTGGTTGAAGAGGGGGAGCAGGAGGAGGAGGAGGAGAGGTAGGAGAACAGGAAAGAGAAGGACAGGGAGGAGAGTGAGGAGACATGGGAGATGTCTCCATCAAAGTGGAGTACAGTCATGTCAGAAATACGCAACGAGCTAACAGGTGTAGTGTGTAGGATTGAGGAAGAGATAGGCAAACAAGGAGGGAGTTAGAAGAATTTGGAACAAAGCTTGACTCCCTTTTCAAGCAGTTAAAGAGCTACATGGCTGAAAGAAAGTCCACTACTGGATCTGAAAATGAAACCAAAGACATGACAAATATGGGCCAAACTGAAGAAGGAAGAGGCTCATCAACCTCCTCGGCCCCCATGAATGTGGATGAATTAGAAAAAGTGGTAGAGATGGCTGGGAATGTGGGAACTCTGAGCAGGAGGAGGACAAGGAAGAATACGAGGTGATTGCCATGAATGAGGAGGAGGACCCTGAAGCTACCATTTCAATAAAACATGGCCAGGTAATTTACTATTTCTGTAATATATTGTTTAGAAGCTACCATTCCATTAATATAATTCGTTGAACCTAATATAATTTGTGGAACCAATTCTTGTTGTAGCCACTCCTTGAGTCCAGGAGAGATTTTTATGGGCATGATTTATTGCCTGAGGAAAAAAACAAATTGTCCACTCGTTTCTTTTCCAAACTATTGACAGGTAAGCTTCACTAATTGTATATTATTCAAGTGTATGGTGAAAAATATAACTTAAACAACTTTTGTTTGTTGAATAGGACAAAAGTCATGAACAACATGGGATGGCTATGTAACTCGAGAACATGTTCATGCCATTCTTTTTGGAAAGCTCGTTGTTGATGATGTAAGTTCTTATATATTAATGTAATGTCAAGTATTGAATTTGAGGTATTTAGACTCACCACGACTTGCATTTGAATTTCAGGCAATCGATATTGGTTTCCAATTCCTCATTGAGAAGATGGAGAATTCACCAAATCAGTATCATATATGCACGTACACGCCTGCCCTCTTAGTGCACAACTTTCAAAGCAAGAAGGCAAAAATTATGGAAAGGGTAAAACTGATGAAAAGCTCCCTTCCTAACATGGCAACTAATGGAGATATTGACAAAGTGGATCTCTTATTCTTCGTCTTATTTACAAGCAACCACTAGCACCTATAGTGGTCGATGTGAAGAAGAAGAGAGCCGCGTCATATAATTCAATCAAAGGGAGTACAAGGTACATGGCTGCGGCAAAAAGATGGGTAAGTACCAAATACTTTCAACTTCTCCATATTTAAATACTTTCAACTTCTCCATATGTTGGTCCATAGGAAAAATATGCTAACAAGTGTATGTGTTTGTAGGTTACTCTGTTGGATGCATTTTTCAAATTTTGTGGCATTATGGATGACCCACTAGAGCTTATATATGATGATCAGTGCCCAGACCAGTCCTCTGATAGTGCAGACTATGCGTTATTTGTGATAAAGTTCATGGAAACCATCTCCATTAAGGGTGAAATAGAGTGGAAGTTCAGTCAAGCAGACATGCCATTAATAAGGGCACAATTTGCAACAGAAATATTGACATATACAAGTGCTAAAAGCTTGACAATGTAAATCTTTTTTGTTTATTCGACAATGTAAATAATCTTTGTGTATTCGACAATGTAAATCTTCTTGGTGTATATGACAGTTTGCATGTTAATCTTCTTGTTGTATATGATAGTGTTGGCTTACCACCCTAACGACCTAAGTGTGATCGATATACAAACGTACGTATCGGTTGTAGAAGTCTTTGGTGGACAAGTTGTAGTTGGTAATTTCATAGACATTTTTTAAGTTGAAATTTCATAACTTTGTTAAAAAAAAATGGAACAAAACAATTAGTTTATACATATAATGCCAAGGTATATGACTTACCACCCTAATGACCTGTGTCATCGATATACAAATGTACGTCCTAATGAAGAGCACATGCTGCTCACGTTTTGCAACTTAACTGGCGTCTGTCGACAGATGCATGCTGGATGTCGACAGCGACTGCAGCAGTTCTGCCATCCAGAACTGAATTCATGAACCTGAAGCATAGGCTGGGTTGTCGATAGGCACATTCTGTCTGTCGACAACTACTACAGCAATCTGCCTTCCCAAAACTGAATTCCTGAAGCTTAGGCTGGGTTGTCGACAGGCGCATCATGGCTGTCGACAGCAGCTAGAAAGAAACATGAATTTAGATATCATGTAGTGAATATGGTGTATGCATAATCTTTATGTCATTGTGTCATTGTGTAAAATATACAATCTTATGAACGTTCATGCAACCACAACCCAACCTGATTGGCAAGCATTACATTGTCAAGCATTGCATAAATCATTACAGTTGAAACAATGAAAACTTGAAGTTTCAACCCAACTTTCCCATTTTCCTTTCCAATACTATTTTGACGTAAATGGGGAGGTGACATTTGTACAAACATATGTTAGTAAAAACTAAAAAGTATATATGGTATGGTTGAACCAACATATACCATTTTGATGTAAATGACCATTTTGATGTAAATGAATTATAGAAGGGAGAAGTTGAAATTGTTTTGTTCCATATAATTTTTTTATATACATAAACAAATTGTCTAAATCAAGCATATGTTAGTGTAAACCAGGCATATGTTGGTGGAAAACTAGCATATGTTGGTCTAAAACAGGCAAATGTTGGTGTAAACCTAGCATATGTTGGTCTAAAACAGGCATATGTTGGTGTAAACTGGCATTTTGGTGTAAACAGACATATGTTTGTGTAAAACTAGCATATGTTGGTGTAAAACTGGCAAATATTGGTGTGAAACTAGCATATGTTGGTGTAAACCAGACATATGTTAGTGTAAACTGGTATATGTTGGTGTTTACATGCATATGTTGGTGTAAAACCAGCATATGTTGGTCTAAAACTGACAAATGTTGGTGTAAAACTAGTATATGTTGGTCTAAAACAGTATATGTTGGTGTAAACAGGCATATATTGGTGTAAAACTAACATGGCAAATGTGGTGTAAAACTGGCAAATGTTGGTGTAAAACTAGCATATGTTGATCTAAAATAGGCATATGTTGGTGTAACAGGTATATGTTGTGTAAACAAGCATATGTTGGTGTAAAACCAGCATATGTTGGTCTAAAACTGGCAAATTTGGTGTAAAACTAGTATATGTTGGTCTAAAACAGGCATATGTTGGTGTAAACAGGCATATGTTGGTGTAAAACTAACATATGTTGGTCTAAAACTGGCAAATGTTGGTGTAAAACTAGCATATGTTGATCTAAAACATGCATATGTTGGTGTAAACAGGTATATGTTGGTGCAAACAAGCATATGTTGGTGTAAAACTAGCATATGTTTGTCTAAAACTAGCAAATGTTGGTGTAAAACTAGCACATGTTGGTCTAAAACAGGCATAAGTTGGTGTAAATTGGCATATATTGGTGTAAAATGACATATGTTGGTGTAAACATGCATATGTTGGTGTAAAACTAGCATATGTTGGTCTAAAACTAGCAAATGTTGGTGTAAAACTAGCATATGTTGGTCTAAAACAGACATGTTGGTGTAAACAGACATATGTTGGTGTAAAACTAGCATATGTTGGTCTAAAACTGGCAAATGTTGGTGTAAAAGTAGCATATGTTGGTGTAAAACTAGCATATGTTGGTCTAAAACACATAGTTTGGTGTAAAACTAGCATATGTTGGTCTAAAACTCGCAAATGTTGGTGTAAAACTAGCATATGTTGGTCTAAAATAGCATATGTTGGTGTAAACTGGCATATGTTGGTGTAAACTAGCATATGTTGGTGTAAACTGACGTATGTCGGTGTAAAACTAGCATATGTTGGTCTAAAACTGACAAATGTTGGTGTAAAACTAGCATATGTTGGTGTAAACCAGGCATATGTTGGTGTAAACTAGCATATGTTGGTGTAAACAGCATATGTTAGTGTAAAACTAGCATATGTTGGTCTAAAACTGGCAAATGTTGGTGTCAAACTAGCATATGTTGGTGTAAACCAGACATATATTGGTGTAAACATACATATGTTGGTGTAAAACTAGCATATGTTGGTCTAAAACTGGCAAATGTTGGTGTAAAACTAGCATATGTTGGTCTAAAACAGACATATGTTGGTGAAACAGGCATATGTTAGTGTAAAGGGAACCTTCCTTCCTTGTGCAACGTAACCAGAGGCTGTCGACAGATGCCAATCGGCTGTCGACAGCTACTGCAGTAGAACTGCCATCTAGAACTGAATTCCTTAAGCATAGTGTTGGTTGTCGACAGCTCATCTTGGTTGTCGACAGCCGATGTTTTCTTTGATTTTTCCAGAACTTTGTTGTTGGATGGTCATCACTGGTTGTCGACAGATACAAGGGTGATGTCGACAGCTACATATACTTGTTTGCACCAACATATGCCAGTTTACACCAACAATTGCCAATTTTACACAAACATATGTTGTTTACACCAACATATGCCAGTTTACACCAACAAAGTTATAAAATTTGAACTTAAAAAAAGGTATATGATGTTACCAACTACAACTTGTCCACCAAGGACTTCTACAACGATACGTACATTTTTATATCGATCACACTTAGGTCATTAGGGGAGCCAACAAATTCCTGTTTTACACCAACATATGCTAGTTTTACACCAGCATATGCCAGTTTTACTAACATATGCTAGTTTTACACTAGCATATGCCAGTTTGTACCTACGTATGTCAGCTCTACACCAACAAATGCTTGTTTTCACCAACATATGTCCATTTTACACCAACATAAGTCTGTTTACACCAAGATATGCCAGTTTACACCAAGATATGCCAGTTTTACAACAACATATGTCAGTTTACACCAACATATGTCAGTCTCCCCCTTTTCGACAACATTCACAAAAATAAAGTGCAAGATATCATAGTAGAGAGTCTACAGACAAAGGTTGATTTCATTGCAAAATTTGACAAGCATTGCATAGATGGTTAGAGTGCAAAATATGAAAACTTTACATGTCAGCCCAACATTCCACCAAGGATTTCCTTTCAAAAAAAAAGTTGCCTGTACATTTCTACGGATTGTCATCTTCGGGAGGAGTGGGACGACGTGATTATGAATATGTTGATGCAAATTGGCATATGTTAGTGTAAATTGTTATATGTTAGTGTAAACTGGAATATATTAGTGTAAAGTGGCATATGTTGGTGTAAACAGACATGTTAGTCTAAAAGTGGCTATGTGCAAATAGGCATATGTTAGTGTAAAACTAGCATATGTTGGTGCAAACTGTCATATATTGGTGTAAACTGACATATATTGGTGTAAAACATCCATTTGTTGGCTCCCCTAAGGACCTAAGTGTGATTGATATACAAACGTACGTATCGGTGTAGAAGTCCTTGGTGGACAAGTTGTAGTTGGTAACTTCACATACCTTTTTTTAAGTTGACATTTTATAACTTTGTTAAAAAAAATGAAATAGGCATATGTTGGTGTAAACATGCATATGTTGGTGTAAACTGACATACGTTGGAGTAAAATGATATATGTTGGTGTAAAACTGGCATATGTGGTGTAAACAGGCATATGTTGGTGTAAACAGACATATGTTGGTATAAACATGCATATGTTGGTGTAAACATGCATATGTTGGTGTAAACAGGCATATGTTGGTGTAAAACATGCAAATGTTAGTGCAAACAAGCATATGTTGGTGTAATCAGACATATGTTGTTGTAAGCAATGGCTTAGGTCATTAGGGTACGTATTTTTGTATATCGATGACACATAGGTCATTAGGGTGGTAAGTCATATACCTTGGCATTGTGTGTATAAAGTAATTGTTTTGTTCCCAAATTTCTTTTTTTAACAAAGTTATGAAATTTGAACATTAAAAAAGGTATATGAAGTTACCAACTACAACTTGTCCACCAAAAACTTCTACAACGATACGTACGTTTGTATATCGATGACACATAGGTCATTAGGGTGGTCAGTTGCATATGTTGGCATTGTGTGTATAAAGTAATTGTTTATTCCCAAATTTCTTTTTTTAACAAATTTATGAAATTTGAACTTTAAAAAAGGTATATGAAGTTACCAACTACAACTTGTCCACCAAAGACTTCTACAACGATACGTACATTTGTATATCGATGACACATTGGTCATTTTGGTGGTAAGTTGCATATATTGGCATTGTGTGTATAAGCTAATTGTTTTGTTCCCATTTTTTTTTTTAAACAAAGTTATGAAATTTGAACTTTAAAAAAGGTATATGAAGTTACCAACTACAACTTGTCCACCAAGAACTTCTACAACGATACGTACATTTGTATATCGATGACACATAGGTCATCAGGGTGGTAAGTTGCATATGTTGGCATTGTGTGTATTAACTAATTATTTTGTTCCCAATTGTTTTTAACAAAGTTATGAAATTTGAACTTTAAAAAAGGTATATGAAGTTACCAACTACAACTTGTCCACTAAGGACTTCTACAACGATACGTACATTTGTATATCGATGACACATAAGTCATTAGGGTGGTAAGTTGCATATGTTGACATTATGTGTATAAACTAATTGTTTGGTTCCCAATTTTTTTTATTAACAAAGTTATGAAATTTCTGCTTTAAAAAAGGTATATGAAGTTACCAACTACAACTTATCCACCAAGGACTTCTACAACGATACGTACGTTTGTATATCGATCACACTTAGGTCATTAGGGTGGTTAGTCATATATCTTGGCATTGTGTGTATAAAGTAATTGTTTTGTTCCCAATTTTCTTTTTTTAACGAAGTTATGAAATTTGAACTTTAAAAAAGGTATATGAAGTTACCAACTACAACTTGTCCACTAAGGACTTCTACAACGATATGTACGTTGTATATCGATCACACTTAAGTCATTAGGGGAGCCAACAAATCCCTATTTTACACCAACATATGCCAGATTACACCAACTTATGCCTGTTTTACACCAACATATGCATGTTTTACACCAATATACGCCTGTTTACACCCACATATGCATGCATTACACGAACATATGCATATTTACACCAACATATTCCAGTTTGCACCAACGGCACAACAAAACTGAACAGTTGTCGACATATGTATTTTACCTGTCGACAGCCAAAATCCAATCATCTCCAAAACTTGAACCGGTTCAGTTTCTGGTAGGTTTTGCTGTGTCGTTTCCATTTAAAAATTGTTTTAAATAACCCTAAAGGCTCCTCACGACCCTTTACCCCTCACCTTCCTCCAAACATTGCCTTTTTAACCCAAACCCTTCATTCTCTCAACTGCATCATCTCCATCCTCTCCCTCTGCTGCTATCTCTCTTGTCTCTTCCTCCTTCTCATCCATCTGATCCACTGCTTTCTCTGTTCAATCTTCACCATTTCTACCCACCAGAAGATGGTTGGTTCACAACAACGAAGATCCTCGCAAGAAGTCGGTGACACTTCTAGGGCTCTGACAGAGCGATGAAGCAAGCGTGGGGCAGACCGCAACCCAGAGCTCAACGTCCCACAGAACCAAAATCTACGTAGGGTTCGTGGGGTCATCAAGAAGATCATGCAGCCCAGATACGTTGATTTTCCTTCTCTTGAAGACATGTTTGATGGCTTGGAACCCCAGTTCCAAAAATAAGGTTGGATTCCTTTTTTGAAGTCACAGAAGACGTATTCCCCAATGGCTGTCATTGAGTTCTTCAACATGGGGATGTCAAATCAGGAGGATGTTTACACTACAGTCAAGGGTATTACCTTTCAACTCACCCCCAATCTTTTCAGTCGTGCCTTGCAAATACCCAACATGGGGCTGATACTCTTTGCACCCATCTAAATCCTTCTGAGTACCACACCCTCATCACTCAGTAGCCCTATGACTCTACCAAAGCCATTGCTAAGCTCAATGCAAACACATTTCCACCACCCCATCAGATGGTCCATCACATCTTCACTACCCTCATTGCTCCAAAGGATGGGAGTAGAGAACTTGTAACGGATGTCCAAAAGAATCTTTTCTACTACTTACTTAAGCTCAACAAATCAATTTTCCAAACCTTATGTTTGACCTTATCAAACAACGCTACAATAATCCCAAAAGATCAATGCCTTATGCTTGTCCCATCACTTCTATCATCTCCTTTCTTGGGATTCCACTTATTGCGGGTGAGACTGTCACCCTCAAGTCAAGAAGTACATATGACATCACCACACAGCCCATAGGATGGGATACAAAATGATTGACGACAAAGTCACACAGACTTTGAAAGGGCAAGAAGCTAAAGAGGAGCAAGATTCAGAGGAAGAAGAGGACAATGAAGAGGAACAAGATTCAAAGGAAGAGAGGAGACAGTGAAGAGGAACAACCCCAAGAACACATGGACATATCTGGTGGTGATGAGGATGTACCACACTTTCCCATTGAGACAGACTTTCAGCATGCATCTCAAGTTCTAGTAGCTAAGATTTTGAAACAATTCTTTCCTGATCAACTGCTTGAGTTGAAGTAGCATGTGGACACAAGGCTGAACGCCATTAAGGAAAGTCATGGTCAGTTAAAAAGGCATCTGGATAGCATGGAAACTGGCTTGACGAGACTTCATGATGATTTTCAACATATTCATAATTTCTACAATCCTCCAGATCCTCAAGCTGATAACTTCTCCACCATTTCGTCTTTTGGTGCTCAAGGACCACATCGTCCCACTCCTCCTGGGGATGACAATCCGTAGAAATGTATATGCTGCTTTTTTTTTTAAAGGAAATCGGGAATGGAGTGTTGGGCTGGCATGTAAACTTTTCATCTTTTGCACTGTAATGCTCTATGCTATGCTTGTCAACTACTGCAATGAAATCAACCTTTGTCTCTACTATGGTATCTTGCACTTTATATCTTTTTGAATGTTGTCGAAAAGGGGCAGACCGGCATATGTTGGTGTAAAACATACATATGTTGGTGTAAACAGGCATATGTTGGTGTAAACTAGGCATATATTGGTGTAAACAGACATATGTTGGTTTAAACAGACATATGTTGGTTTAAACAGACATATGTTGGTGTAAAACATGCATATGTTGGTGCAAAAAGGCATATGTACCTGTTGACATCACCCTTGCATCTGTCGACAACCAGTGATGAGCATCCAATAAGGCAACAATAAGGTTCTGGAAAAAACCAAAGAAAGTAGTATCTGTCGACAGGCAGGATGCGCCTGTCGACAACCAACACTACGCTTCAGGAATTTAGTTCTGGATGGTAGATCTGCTGCAGTAGCTGTCGATAGCCGATGGGCATCTGTTGACAACTTTGGTTAAGTTGCAACAATATATGCCTGTTTGCACCAACATATGCCTGTTTACACCAACATATGCATGTTTGCACCAAGATAAGTGTCATCGATATGCAAATGTACGTACGATTGTCGAAGTCCTTGGCGGACAAGTTGTAGTTGGTGACTTCATATACCTTTTTTTAAGTTGAAATTTTAGAACTTCAGTAAAAAAATATATGGAACAAAACAATTTGTTTATGCACACAATTTGTTTATGCATATAAATATATATGGAACAAAACAATTTCAACTTCTCCCTTCTATAATTCATTTATATCAAAATGGTATCTATTGGTTCAACCATACCATATGTACTTTTCACTAACATATGTTTGTACAAATGTCACCTCCCCATTTACATCAAAATGGTATCTGTTGGTTCAACCATACTATTTGTACTTTTCACTAACATATGTTTGTACAAATGTCACCTCTCCATTTACATCAAAATGGTATATGTTGGTTCAACCATACCATATGTTGTTGCATACTAACATATGTTTGTACAAATTTCACCTTCCTCCTATAATTCATTTACATCAATAGTATATGTTGGTGCAACCATACATATCCTCATTTGCAAGATGTCAAAAAAGGAACCATATTGGCTGCATTGGTGCTTACATTGGTGCCTGCATTGGCGCCAACATTGGTGCCTGCATTGCTGACTGCATTGCAGTCTGCATTGCTGCCTGCACTGTTGTTGGTTGAAACATTAGGTGCATTTGTTGCTGCAAGGGTGGCTGCATTGCTGGCTACAAGGGTGGCTGTATTGCTGGTTGCAAGGGTGGCTGCATACTTTCTTTTTCAGTTCTGTTCTTCTTTCTTCTCTTCGTCTGCATTGCTGCATGCATTGGTGTCTACACTGCGGTCTGCATTGTTGCCTGCACTGTTGTTGGTTGAAACATTAGGTGCATTTGTTGCTGCAGGGTGGCTGCATTGCTTGCTGCAAGGGTGGCTGCATTGCTGGTTGTATACTTTCTTTTTCAGTTCTGTTCTTCTTTCTTCTCTTCTCAACAAAACTTTGAATTGTCTTCTCCTTGGTCGTCCTTTCCTCGATGCTCGAGGAGGATCACAAACTCGAATCTCCTCACTAGGTTGCTCAACTATATTTGCATCAACTGTTGAACCACTCTCTGTTTGCTCTTGTATTTTGGTGATAATAAAATTTATGATGTAACTTAAATTGAATATTTTGTTTCATCTGTGTCGCATCAATCTCATAGCAAAATGCTGAGCCTCACATTGATGCAATATGGCGCACTATAATGATAAAGTCGATGTTTAATTCATATACATCGATTTCAGTTTTAAGTGCCATAGTAACAAGTGCTATAACGATTTGATCTGATTTCATATAGTGCTACAACGATTCGCTAAGAAATCAATGCCATAACGATTTCATAAGTGTTCGCAACGACTTCTTCTATAAGCGCAACGATTCGCTAAGAATCGATGCCATAACGATTTCATAAGTGTTCGCAACGACTTCTTCTGTAAGCGCAATGATTCACTAAGAAATCGATGCCATAACGATTTCATAAGTGTTCGCAACGACTTCTTCTGTAAGCGCAACGACTTGCTAAGAAATCGATGCCTTAACGATTTCATAAGTGATCACATCGATTTCCTTACTATTTCTTCAGAAGATCATAACGATTTGCTTGCATAACGATTTCATAAATAATCACATCGATTTCTTTATAAATGAGCCACGACTCTTCTCATAACGATTTCATAAGTCATGATCATAACGACTTCTTCAATGATCATAATGACTTGTCTTTCAAATCGATTTGTTCATAAACTTGCAACGATTTACTTGTAAATGAACAACAATTTCTCTTGAATATTCTGAAAGTATTTTTGGCGCTCATTGAAAAGTCAAATAGTGTCTGACACAAAAAGTTGCATGCATAATCTTGTCAGAAAAAGATTTAACCCACTATTTTCAGTATGTTAGCAGAAGCACAGTACTATGCATCGTTATCATAAACACTCTTTCATGCTAACACTTTCTTCTATGTGTACAGACCTCGTAGACCACAAATTATCAGAAGAAAGAGAAGATGAGCAACGGCTAGAACTCCAACGAATTTATTCAAATTGCTCATATAAAAGATGAAGCAAGGCTGAAGAAGAAGTAAGAGCTTTCCTGAAGATTTTTCAAGAGTGTACATCCGGAGAGAACCTCAACTCCACATACACTCAAAGGAAAAGAGAGAAAGAGCCTGAGCCCAAGAAGAAGTGTTCAAGCATCTGAAGCCCTCAAGCTTCAAGCTCCTTCTCCTCTCTTCACTCTCTCTGTGTGCATCTTTGTAATCTGGGGAGAAAGTCTTTTTGCTGAGAGTTCTTTTAGTTGGTTTTTATTTGTTCCAACTCTCAGCTTTGTTCTTTATTTTCTAAGAAAGACTTTTGTCCAGCTGTAGGACTATATACAGTGTAGAACCTAGCTAGAGGTTTGTGTCTAGCAGAACCGCACTGGGGTTTGTACCAGGAGGTTGGCTTTTTTACCTGTAACAGAAGTGGGCTGTCTTCTTGCCCAGGAAAGAGAAGAAGACCAGTTGGGGTGCTGGGTGTTGTATTGTCCTTGAGGGGGACTGTACCCTTGGTTAGTAAAATCCCAAGAGGTTGCTTGGGGACTGGACGTAGGACTTCCATGTGGGAAGGGCCGAACCAGGATAAATCTCTTGTGTTATTTGTGTTATTGTTTATTTGCTTCCGCACTGCTACTCTTTATCACACTAAACTAACCAAACCTTAAAGTGTAAATTTCTGTGTTTAAGTTTCTATTTCAGATTTCAGAAAAACCTTTCACCCCCCCCCCCCCTCTAGGCTAGCTCGCTGCCATACCGTAAGGGCCAACAAGTGGTATCAAAGCGGGTCTCTGAACTTTCAAGAAGATCCAACGATCTTAGAGCAAAGATCCATGGCAGCTCAAGGATATGCTGAAGGTCAATCAGTCACAAGACCTCCATTCTTTGATGGAGAGGACCACCAATATTGGAAGATGAGAATGGAATGCTTCATTCGAGGCACAGACTTCGATCTGTGGCAGGTAATAGAGGTAGGTGATTTTGTTGTTGTTTCTGTCCCAGGCACTACTGCTATTACAATAGCTGATAAAAACAAACTATCTTTAAACTTTAAAGCTAAGAACTATTTATGTTGTGCTTTATCCAAAAAGGAATTTAGTAGAGCATCTGCATGTAAATCTGCTAAAGAAATATGGGATAAACTGCAGATAACTTATGAAGGAACAGATAAAGTAAAACAAACTAGAATAGATATTCTTGTCTCACAATATGAGCAATTTAAAATGTTTCCAAATGAAAATATCACTCAAATGTATAATAGATTTTCTAGTATAGTAGTTGGTCTAAGCTCTCTTGGTAAAAATCTCTCTGATGAGGAAACTGTTAGAAAAATACTTAGGTCCTTAACTATTTCATAGACAGCTAAAGTAACTGCTATTGAAGAGGCCCATGATTTAACCAAATTGTCAATTGATAATTTAATAGGTTCTCTCATGGCACATGAAATAAATATGGAGCGATTGTCTGAAAGCTCATCTAAGAAGAAATGTACTAATGCTCTTAAGGTTGTAGCTGCTCCTTCCACTTCTTCTTCTAGCTCCAAAAATGCAGATTCTGAAGACAGTGACGTAGATGAAGTTCTGTCCAAGCTTCAGAAAATTCTCAAGAAGAAGAAAAATGGATCGAAAAGGATTCAAAAGAAAGACAGAAAAAAGAAAGAACCAGTCTGCTATGAATGCAGAAAACCTGGACATCTGAGACCGGATTGTCCAAGACTCAAGAAGATTGGTCAAAATGAAAAACCCAAAAGAAGCACAAGAAGTTCAAAAGAAAAGCCATGGCAGCTGCTTGGGAAAATGAAGAGGCCACAAGCTCAGAATCATCAAGCTCAGAATCAGAGAAAGAGCAGGTAAGTCTAGCCCTCATTGTAGGACTAGATGAGGTACATTCTGACTCATTTTTTAATTCTTGCACTGATTCAGGATCAGAATCTGAAGACTTAGAAGAAGTCGTTAATGAACTATATGAAAAACATAAAAATGTTGTAAAAGAATTAAAGAGTCTGAAAACAACACTATTTGCTTAGAAAACACCAATTCTGATCTTAAATCCGAACTGGAGCAACTAGAAAAACAATTAAATGACAATAAAGATAATATTATCTTTTGAATGAAGATTTAAAAAATAAGGACAATGAAAAGTTAGAGTTGGAAGAAAAATGGAAAATTCTAACTGAAGAAAATCTCTATTTAAAAGAATCAGTTAGAAAATTAACTAAAGGAAAAAAACACTCTAGCCTTATGCTTAAAAAGATCAAAATCTGGAAAAGACAAACAAGGGCTTGGTTACACACTTCCAGAAAAGGGAAAACAAGGCATAATTCCTGAAAAATATCCATTACCAAAATTTGTAAAAGAAACCAAGATGCCTCAGAAAATGGCCCCTGTAAAAGAAAATGTTTTAAAAAATTATGTCCTAAACAGACATCATAAAAACAATAAGAACTGCAAAAAGATTATATTCGTGTTGTTCTCATTGTAATAAATTAGGACACACAGTAAACACCTGCACAACAAGGCACCTAGTTGGATTCCTAAAGGTTATCTTCATGCATCTAACCATCAAGGACCCAAAAGGATTTGGGGTACCTACCTTTGAGTAATTTTTTCTTGCAGGTTAGCCTTGGAGCATCAAAAACCAAGGATGCTCAAGGCAGGAGTGGTGTCTCTCATTCAGGGGGAGCACAGACTAGGGGGAGTTATTCATTTTTGTCTTTATTACTAGCAATTGTTGAACCCCTTCAATGGTAAGAATTCTCTCAAAGGAGGAGAGAAATGCATGGTAAGATCTTTCCTTTTTTGTTAGTGACAAAAAGGGGGAGAGTTTGTATGAATTTTCTGAAACCTCTATGCTTATATATATTCTTGTCAGAAAATTCTCATAAATTTTGTCATCACCAAAAAGGGGGAGATTGTTGAACCACTCTCTGTTGCTCTTGTATTTTGGTGATAATAAAATTTATGATGTAACTTAAATTGAATATTTTGTTTCATTTGTGTCGCATCAATCTCATAGCAAAATGCTGAGCCTCACATTGATGCAATATGGGCACTATAATGATAAAGTCGATGTTTAATTCATATACATCGATTTCAGTTTTAAGTGCCATAGTAACAAGTGCTATAACGATTGATCTGATTTCATATAGTGCTACAACGATTCTCTAAGAAATCAATGCCATAACGATTTCATAAGTGTTCGCAACGACTTCTTCTGTAAGCGCAACGATTCGCTAAGAAATCGATGCCATAATGATTTCATAAGTGTTCGCAACGACTTCTTCTGTAAGCGCAACGACTTGCTAAGAAATCGATGCCCTTACGATTTCATAAGTGATCACATCGATTCCTTACTATTTCTTCAGAAGATCATAACGATTTGCTTGCATAACGATTTCATAAATAATCACATCGATTTCTTTATAAATGAGCCACGACTCTTCTCATAACGATTTCATAAGTCATGATCATAACGACTTCTTCAATGATCATAATGACTTGTCTTTCACATCGATTTGTTCATAAACTTGCAACGATTACTTGTAAATGAACAACAATTTCTCTTGAATATTCTGAAAGTATTTTTGGCGCTCATTGAAAAGTCAAATAGTGTCTGACACAAAAAGCTGCATGCATAATCTTGTCAGAAAAAGATTTAACCCACTATTTTCAGTATGTTAGCAGAAGCACAGTACTATGCATCGTTATCATAAACACTCTTTCATGCTAACACTTTCTTCTATGTGTACAGACCTCGTAGACCACAAATTATCAGAAGAAAGAGAAGATGAGCAATGGCTAGAACTCCAACGGATTTATTCAAATTGCTCATATAAAAGATGAAGCAAGGCTGAAGAAGAAGTAAGAGCTTTCCTGAAGATTTTTCAAGAGTGTACATCCGAGAGAACCTTGTAGACGCGAGATTGGCCCATTTCCCGCAAGGCAATTTGGCCCATTAAGCTTCGTTTGACCGTTTGTTGACTGGCTCGGATTCCATGTAGACGGCAGCATCGACCGCCGCCTACTACTGATTGACGGCATGCCCCTGGACGCCGACCCATCTTGACGTCCACATCTCTCGACGTCTGCATGGTGTTGGCGGCAAGATCGCTTGACGTCAAGACCGTTTACCTGGTCTGCGCAACTAACCCGGGAATATAGCCCACTTGCGCCCTTGTCTCGCCCATGCAACGCATGGGGCCGTTCCCAACGGGTATATGGGCCACCTTGGCAGTCCCTTGACCCAGTAAAAATCCCATTTGGCCTCTCCTATTGGTTGGAGCTTAAACACAAGAATTGCCACATGTGCAAGTGTGTTTCTTCACACTTGAGCATCCAATGCTCTCAACCCCGAGCTCACTGTCTATAAACTCCCCTTGGTCCCTCTGAACAAGGGGGGGAGAGGCTGGACGTCCATATGCTCAAGCTTGGAGAGAGGAGAGAGAAAATCACACTCAAGCTTCACCAAGTCTTCCTCTACTTCTTCTCAACCTGTGGGACGTCCAAGGAGGCTTCTAAGGAGCTGAAGGAGCCTTTGGAAGGAGCTTGCCAAAACAATAACGAGGATCACCTCCCCCCTCTTCCTCCCCTTCTCTATTTCTCTCTTAGATACTTGCATGTCACACACTCTTTCCCCACACTCTAGGCACGTAGGCCACCTTCCTACACACTAGAAAGGGGTTTCCCAACCAAAAACGGAGGGAAGAAGGGTGGTCACAACATTTGGCCACCCCTCTTCTCAAGTCCGCAACCGGTACGGGACTCTCCTTTTGGGCCTTCCACCTTTCGTTTTGAATATTTGCTGCACTATTTAGGGTCTAATTGAGTCTTGTTCTGTGGCAGGAACGATCCAAAGAAGACCGTGTAGCTCTCTTCCTTGGCCGCTGAAGGAGGAGAAGTTGGAGCTTCACCATCACCCGCGACGCGAGGCTACTACTCCGGCATGATCACACAACTCCTTGGGCACAGGTAAGGCCCTGGCGATCATTGAAATCTCCCATCCCCTTCCGGTTTCCTTGTTTTCCTTCAGTCAACCTGGTCAAACGAGGAGTCAACGAGGTCAACCGGTCCGTCATTCATTGCCAACGAAGGAGCGGCACGTCCGTGAACCACCGTCGGAGAAGGTCACATTAGTCGGCATTTGAAGACGGAGGCGGAACGAGACGTCCACAGTCTCTTTTCTGGCGATCACGGTGGGACAACAGTGCTACTGCGGTCTGAGTGCATCCAGGTAGACGGCAAGCGATCTTGCCGCCTACCCAGGTAAACGTCCAGTCTTCCTGTCGTTGAACTCTTATTAGCGTCCATCTATGGTGCCGTTTACTGTCGGTTAGCGTCCGTCGATATTGGTCTACTTATATCTGATAAACTTGGCGTCAACTGTTTGCCGTTTAGTTTTACAGAAACCTATTTTTTCTCTGTTTTCTGTTTGTTTTGCCTTGTTTTTATTTTTTGTTTGCTTACTGTTTGTCACTAACAGTTCTCAGTCTCCAGGGGGTCTTCTTCTCCTCTTTTCTAGCCTCCCCTCACATTTCTAGGATCACCCTTCTTCGGTTTACAACCTTTTACGGGGATTCCCGCTCGGGTAAATCGGGTGGCTCCGAAGAAAACTATAAGTCCCTAAATTCTGTGGATTCCCTCACGGTACGGGGCAAGAGGACCTTTACCTACCTTGTCTAGTCACCTACTTACCGAGATTCCAGTGAACTTTGAGAGGACGGTCTTACCAATCAACTTAACTCAACACACAACTTTGGTAATTTTAAAAATTTTTGGGGACGTTGATTGCTAACATTGTTTGGTAGAAACCCACATTTCTGTCTAAACAGTAAAGTTAATCAACTTTGACCACTTTAAATCCATAGGTTGTGTGCTAATGGACACTGGTTGGATCCTGTTGACATGGCTAATAAACCGGCTTTTGAATATGATGATAATATCAATGAAATGGTCGGTATGATTAACACCAATGTCCAGCTTGAGGAGTCAGTCCAATCATCCTCTCAGGCTGATAATGAAGAAGTGAGTTTGAGGGTCAATCCCACTCATGACCAAAACAGTCAAGAAGACCCCGAGTTTTCTAAACTCATGTCCCGGTACTCGCCCGACGATATCATTTCTATGCTTTCAAAGCATTGTCCGGGCAGCTACCTCCCCTTCCACTCCATCTTTATCCCATTCAATGCCTCCACATCTAGGCCCACTCCTAAACCAGTCACCCCATCTCGAGTTCCCGTCTCCGCCTTCATTCCTCCTGTCACTCCTGCTCCTTTACCTACTCCAATTCCCACTCCTCCTTCCGCCTATTCGCCACCTATCCAATCGCACCCCCCATTCAATCTAAATCTGTTCCCCTTTCGGAGGTTGAAGGTCTCGTTAGGAAGCTTGTAGCGGATTCCTTATCCCACTCTAAACCTCATTCGCTACTAAAATTGCAAGCTCCCCAATGCTTACTTTCCTCCCGATTTCAAGGCCCCAAAATACCGCAAGTATGATGGGACCTCCGACCCCCATTCATCTCGCCGGCTTCACCATGGATTCCCATCGGTGGTTATATGATCGGGTCCTCTTAGTCCACCTTTTCCAACAGTCATTGGAAGGGGAAGCTTTGAGGTGGTTTACCTCTCTACCCCATCCGACCTTGTTAATTTTGACATAGTCTCCGAGCGATTCATCTCGCACTTTTCATACATGGCCACTCAAGTCCCCACACTTTCCGACTTGATGGCAGAAAAGATGAAATCGAATGAAGACTTTGTAACTTATGCCAACCGATGGAGATCCATGGCTTCAAGAGCCGACATTCCTATCCCGGAGTCTCAAGCCATAACCCTCTTGGTTACTAACACTACCCCTGTGCTCCGTTCTGTCTTAATGCTAAGTGAGTTCCACTCCTTCTCACATCTTTATAACAGAGCCAGGGTAGTTGAAAATCAAATCAAGGACTCCTCTCTCCCACACTTCTTTGAAGGAAAGCCAAAAGCACGCAAGGCTCCCGCGGCACCTACCACCGAGGGGGTGACCGTCAATGAGTCTGTAAATGCTTGCAGCCAGCCTTTGAGGCCTCCAACAAATCTTCTATCCCTCCGTCCAATCCTCCCTCTAATCCTCACCAATTCCCGTCACATCCTTCCAAGCCTTACTCTGCTGTTCCTCCCCCTTCTTCCGGCTACACCCGACCTGGCCCAAAAGGTCGCACTATCCTCCCCTCCCGGAGACTCTTGAGGACGTGTTCTTCGCCCTCATGTCATGTGATGCCATCCAACTCCCCCCACAAAGGGAGAATAACAACCCGAGAATTGACACCTCCAAATATTGTCCCTACCATAGAGCCCATGGTCATTTTATCACCAATTGCTTTACCTTTCGTGACTGGGTCTATGATATGAATGACCAGGGTAGAATCAACTGGGAGGATGTCAAGGTGGCCATAGCCAAGTCTAGGTACACCAAAAGGACCTCGGCATCTTTAGCAACCCTCTCCCCAATCATCAAAGTAGCAACCCCTCCTCCTCAAATCCCAGAAAATGTCCACACCATGACTTGTTCAGGACCCCGAGTCGTGAGGAGAGAGCAACAATGGGGAGTAGAAGGTTTGAGGAGGGGTATTCATGTCCTACCGTAGAATCTCAGGAGCCTTCCATCTCGGTAGATGCCATCCTTGAGGAGAGACCCTTAGTGCTGATCCGCCCCCCTCAAGATGCCTACACTACCATCCTCACCCCCTCTGCCTCTGAGTCATCTACTAGACCCCTTCAGCTTATCCGCCCCAGTCTCAGGAGGCCGCCATGTCACACTTCGGAACCGGATGTTCCTCCACCTCCGCGGCCTTCCCAAGATGAGGAGGATAATGTTCCTCCCCCCCGGCTGGCACCGAATATGATATTCTCCAACATCTTGATAAGACGCCCGCGAGGGTGTCTATTTTAGAGTTGATTCGGAGGTCGCCGTCGCATCAATCCACTCTCCTCCAATTCTTCAGAAAATCATGGTTAATGGTGACCTCCCTCCTAGTGGGGTCACCAATGCCATCCTTTCCTCACCCAAGGACCTTCGATCTCCTTCTCGGACAAAGATCTTGCCACCCCCGAATGTCGTTCGCTTCCTCTCTGTCTCACCATAAACCTCAATGGGGTTTCGGTGGACTCCACTTTTATTGACACCGGGGCATCCATTAATGTCTGTCCGATGAAGACCCTCAAACAGCTGGGTTTAGGGGAGGAAAACCTGGAGAGAAGCTGCTCCACTATCGCCGCCTATGACAATTCCAAAAGAGTTGCCAAAGGCAAATTGCTCTTAAGCTGGGAGTAGGACCGGTTACTATGACCACTGAATTCTTAGTTCTCGACGTCGACCCGGCCTACAAGGCCATCCTCAGTCGCCGTGGCTAGAGCAAACTTTAGGGGTCCCTTCCACCGCCCACCAGTGCTTCAAATTCCCTTCAATGGGCGGGTCATTAAGATCAAGAGCATTCCAATCCTGGAGACCCTTAATGCTGTCACTACTGAGCAGATGCCCCATCTCTTCGTTCCGGATAAGGGGAAGAAGCCGGTCATGTCTCTCTTTGACTTCCCCACACCCTCTGAGCTTAGCCAACCTCCCGGTCTATTGTAGGACCTCATGTTCCATGTCTCCGGGAAAAGGTTGGGAAGTAATGGCGAACATTGGCTATGTTCATGGCCGCGGGTTGGGTACGGATGAAAAGGGAGAGACCCAGAGCGTTCAGGCAATCAGGAGGTTGTTACCAAGGCTGGTCTAGGCTTCCACCCAGACCCCGTCCATCCCGATCCATTCATACCGTATCAACCCCTTACCTGGACACTAAGGGAGCATTTTGTCCAGGGGCTACCCAGATGGGACCAGGAACCTGTAATTGAAGAAATTCCTTGCTCTGAGAGTGAGGAAGAAGAAGAAGAAGTAGAAGAGGAAATGCAGAAATAGAGGAAGCCTGTGATGACTTCAGCCTCCTCTCACTTTTGGGTCCGAATCTCCCTCTTCACCATCTCTACCCCCATCTCCTTCTGCTTCTAATCTTCCATCCGCATCTACTCCACTCCCGTCACCATCTCTATCTCTCACCCATCTAGTCGAGGCCACCTTGAGTCAGCAACTCATGGTTTTGGGCCTTGATTCCCAAAAAAAAACGCCAATTATCAAAGTTGGAAATGCGAGATCTCCATTGAGCACCCTTCCTCTTTGGAATCTCTTCCGCTCGGCCAAGGGCCAACGCTCTCCCCATTAGATTTTCACTCCTCTGGGACCCCTTCTCTTGTACATAGTTATCCTGTACATAGCAGTCTAGATCCTAGTTTAGATTTGGGTTTAGAGTCAGGTTTAGGGTCCAGTCTAGAGTCAGGATTAGGAGAGTCTGGTCCCTCTCAACCGGGCATTCGCAAAGAAAAAGGTAGGCAAGTTCCTGCCCGATATGTCATGGCCTTGGCCGAGAGGTGTGCCAAGTCAAGTCAAGTCCCGGAATTTCTTAAGGAGCCTGCCCTCGTGGAGGCAGACTTTGAAGAAGGTGATTCTATAGATGACGGTCTAGGGGTCTATCTGCTAGATTTCAATGAGAAAGATGGGTTAGGAGAATCTGGGTCAGAAGAAGAGGAAGACCCAGTGAGCTCCTATGTGGATGGCACAAAGAGGTTCGACGAGCCCACCACGGCTGCAGACGAACCTACTAAAGAAGTCAATCTTGGCACCAAAGAATCCCCGAAGACAGTGTTAGTCAGTGCCAACTTGAGTGAAGAAGAAGAGTATGCGTTGTAGCTATCCTTAAAGAATTCTCCGACGGTTTTGCTTGGTCCTACGAGGACATGCCGGGACTCGACACCTCTTTGGTCGAACACCGGTTAGTCCTAAAAGCCGATGCAACCGCCGTCAAACAAAAGCTAAGGAGGCTACATCCCAAGCTAGCACTCAAGATCAAAGAGGAGATTGACAAATTGCATAAAGCCAAATCATCAGGGTTGTGCTATATCCACATTGGGTAGCTAATATCATCCCCGTAATGAAGAAGGACGGTAAGGTTAGGATCTGTATAGATTTCCGAGACCTTAATCGTGCTTGCCCAAATGACGATTTCCCTCTCCCACACATAGATGTCCTAGTGGACAACACTGCCGGTTTTGAAATGTTATCTTTATGGATGGTTTCTCGGGGTACAACCAGATCCGTCTGGCGAAGGAAGACCAGGAGAAAAACTCTTTCACAACACCCTGGGGGACCTACTGTTACGTCGTCATGCCCTTCGGATTGAAGAACGCTGAGCAACTTATCAAAGGGCAATGATGGCAATTTTTCATGACATGATGCATGTGCACATGAGGTCTATGTGGACGATGTCTTGGTAAAATCAAAGACTCGACATGGCCATGCTGACGTCCTCCGGGCGGTTCTCCAACGGTCTAGAGAGCATAAGCTTAAAATGAACCCTAAGAAGTGTGTCTTGGAGTCTCTTCGGGGAAATTGCTTGGGTTCATAGTTAGCAAAAGGGGGATTGAGATTGATCCAATAAGGCCAAAGCAATAATCGAAATGTCTCCTCCTAAGAATATCAGAGAAGTTAGAGGGCTAATTGGCAGACTTCAATTCATTAGGAGATTCATTTCCCAGCATTCAATCCGCTGTAAGCCCTTCTACGAGATGCTAAAAGGAGAGGCAAAATTGATTGGAACGATAAATGTCAAAAGGCCTTGATGAGTTGAAGAGTTACCTATTCAATCCCCCTGTTCTCGCTCCTCCGGTCCCGGGTCGGCCTTTATTGCTCTATGTATCAACTACTGAAGATTCAACTGGAGCAGTTTGGCCCAATACGACGACGAGAAGGGAGAGCGGGTGTACTATTTATCCAAATTGTTCAATGAAGCTGAAAAGAGGTACACCGCCATGGAAAGAACATGTGCAGCCATCGTCTGGGTGCCCAGAAGTTGAAACACTATTTCCTGGCACATGAAGTGAAACTTCTGGCACGAATGGATCCAATTCGGTTCTTGCTAGAGAAGCCCGTCCTAACTGAGCGGTTGATGCGGTGGCAAAGTTTTCTCAATCAATTTGACATCACCTACGTCAACCAAAAGTCAATCAAGGGGCATGCCATAGCTGAGCACCTAGGCCATCACCCCTTACCTTCGTATTCTCCTGTCGACGAAACCTTTCCGATGAAGAGTTAGGAGCCATCATCGATGATGAGCTTCATGGGTACTTTACTTCGACGGGGCTTTAAATTCCAAAGGGAGTGGAATAGGGGCAGTCCTCCTCTCACCGGAAGGAGTAGTCATCCCGCACGCCTACCAATTAACCTTCCGTGCCACGAACAATGTGGCTGAGTATGAGGCTCTCTAGTTGGGTTGAAGATGGCATTGTTGCTCGGAGTCAAGGAATTAAGGATTATTGGAGATTCGCAGTTGATACTCCGGCAATCTCTCAGCAAGTACCAAACCGGGACCCCAAGTTGAAACCATATCAAGAATTGGTAGCAAAGGTAATCCGGCAGTTTAGGAAGCTCACCCTTGTCCACACTCCTAGGGCCAAAACTCCTAGCAGATTCCCTCGCCTCTCTGGCCTCTTCCATTTCCATCCCTTTAAAAAGGTCCTCCGAAACCATCTCTGTTCAAAGGTTAAGAATCCCTTCTCATACTGATCCCTGGTTTGTCCAACTTCAATCTCCCTCCCATCAAATCAATGCACTCTCAAAAGAGCCTGAAATCGACCTCGATGATGGTCATCCCTGGTATTTCGACATCGAGAACTACCTCAAAGATGGATCCTTCCCGGATTACGCCACTTCTGCCGATAGACGGGCTATTCGCCGAGTCTCCGAACGGTACAAGATTATAGGTGGCGTTCTCTACAAGAAATCTCTCAGTGGGGTCTATCTCCGTTGCCTTGATGAAATCGAATCTGAAAGCATTATTGAAGCTGCTCACTCTAGTGAATGTGGTGGCCAGTCAATGGGTAGAGCAATTGCCCAGAAGTGCTGCTAAGACACTATTACTGGCCTACCATGGAAGAAGATTGCACCCATTTTGTCCATCACTGTGCTAAATGCCAATTGCACGGTGATAAAATTCATGCTCCTTCTTCCTCTCTTCATCCCCTTATTGCTCCATGGCCTTTCGCCATGTGGGCATTCGATGTGGTCGGTCCTCTCGCGGATAGAACTGGAGAAGTCCGGAAGAAATCCTTCATTCTGACCGCCACAGAATACTTCACAAAGTGGGCTGAAGCAGAAGCGTTCATAGAAGTCAAAGCATCAACGGTTGTCAAGTTCATCAAGCGCAACATCCTTGCAAGGTTCGGCGTGCTCGGGACATCGTCACCGACAACGGACCGCATTCACTTCACAGGAGCTTCGCGACATGTGTGGTAAATATGGTATCAATTTGCATCATTCATCACCATACTATCCACAAGGTAACGGACAAGCGGAAGCGACTAATAAAACTCTCATCAAAATCATAAAGAAAACATGCAAGTCTCACAACAATGCTGACTGGCCAGATCGCTTGGTTGAAGCTCTTTGGGCTTATCGCACTCGGTCCGAACTCCTACGGGGCAAACCCCCTATGCTTTGACATACGGATCGGATGCGATACTACCATACGAGATCTTCGTCCCCTCACTTAGAGTCAATTGGATTCCGAACTTGATCCTGATCGACGTCGGGAAGCCTTATTGGCACAACTTGAACTCTTAGATGAGAGACGAATGATAGCGGCTGACCATGCTCAAGTCTATCGTCAGAGAATTGCACGTTTTATGCCAAAAGAGTTCTTGAGAGAAAGTTCGAAGTGGGTGAGATGGTCCTTAAGCGTAAAATCATAAAGGCACCAGGTCCCAGGAGCAAATTGCAAGAAAATTGGGAGGGTCCATTCGTTATAGGAAGCATACTCAGGAAATGCTTATAGGATTAGTGGATGCCGAGGGAGTTGAGTTAACCATCATGGAATGCAGTCTATCTCAAGAAGTTCTATCTAGCCAGTCAGTCAGGTCGGTCGTTCATCACATTCAAGTTGCGGGTTGAGCACCCACTTTTCCCTCGGTGAGGTTGGACTACCACACACCACACGATGTTGAGATATTGCCCTTTGGCTAGAAAATCACTAGTACACTCGGGCGGTCTCATCGGTTAATATATTTCCCCTATTCTCTTCCCACTCGGTCGCGTCCGGAAGCGGAACAAACTACGAGTGGGACCACCCACTCTCTTTTAAAAGGACAAGGTCACCATAAAACAGGGGCAACTAATAAAAGCAAGGGGCAAAATGTCAAAATCAAGCCTCAATGGGGAAAAGAAAAGCCAGAAGGTCAAAAAAAGGGTAGCAAAAAGTACGTACCCAGAAAAGGCTGACCAACTCAAGGAGGTAGCAAAAAGTACGTGCCTCCACCCGAGAAATAAAATAAGAAATGAAAAATTCCCCCTAAAAACAATGGTTGACCAAGTCTGCTTGATATGAGATGTCGGTTTGGAAACAAAAAGTAGTTTGAACCAAAGCCCTACATGATTTTCTATACATTCTTCAATTTCTCCTCTAAGGGCAATTTGGCCGTATAAGACCCTCTGTAGTAGAAAACATCAAGAAGGCTAGGGGCAATGTCCAACATCAAGGATTTTATGCACATCCTCCTTATTCGTGACCTTTGTGGTTTAGTGGATTGTGTAAACCCTATACCCCGACAATGTGATGAATATGTGTCTTAGAATCCAAAAATCCAAAAAATACAAAAAAAATGCAAAAAAATAACAAAAAGAGAGTCTTTTGATGTATATATTTCACGCTGTACATATTTTCTCCCAAAATTTCTCCCTTATTTTCAAAAGCCAAAAAAAAAAATAGAAAAAATCAAAGTCCAAAAAAATTAGTGGTACCATGTATATATACTAACATTCTCCTTATTTTCTTACAAAAAAAAAAATGCATGTGCATATCTCCCTTCGGTTATTTTGTTATGTTCCTATCTTTGATTAGAAATAGCCCCTTGACCAGATCTCAAGAAAGGTATATCGAGGCAAGGGGCTAAAAACAGATCTACACTAATCTGTTTCTTTAAGTGTTGTGGAATGCAGGAATCAAAAAAACGGAAGCAAAGCGCTCAAGTGCACAAAAGCTCACAAAAATCCACAAATTCCACTATGATAATCAAGTCTGTGTACATATCATGGCAGAGGCATACCCCTGGTGGTACAAAAGTGTCACTCCTCTCTCCTCTCACCCTCGCTAGGCCTCGGCCTACGCGAGCTACTAACTCCTCCTCCTCCCTCTCCCGACGCCGGTCTGGGAGAGGAGGTCTCGAAGCCGTGGAAGCCTCCGGTCGCGGCAGTCCTCCTCCTCGCACACGGACGGATCCCCAGCGACACGATGTCGTCAAGGGCGCGAATGCCGAACAGTCCTCGCGGGCGGCCCTGCTGAGCCTGCCGCTGCTGCTCCCGGCGCTTCTTCAGCACCCGGTCCTTGAGGATCTCGTAATCCGCGGCATCCGTGATCGAGCTGTCTCGACCTCCCTCTGACTCTCTCGAGCCTCGAGCAGGCGACCCCATGGTGGCCCGGTCGTCCCTCAATCCTCCATGGCTGTCACCATGGTCCGCCGCTGCGCATCAAAAGCAAAAGGGATCAGTCCTGAACATGTGAAGGAAAAGAGGAAAGAAGGAAGTGTCTTACCTCGGCCTCCAGACCGAAATCCGTGCCTCTAGCTCCAGACGCAAACTCTCCATCTGTGCCTGGAGAGTAGCCAATCTCCTCCCTGCCGCTGCATGTCAAGGGGCAAGCATGTTAGAACATTCAATAGACTTTGAAAGAAAGTACTAGTTTGGTGTCTTACCTGAGCCCCAATCTCTCGAGCCTGCTCCTCAAGCTCCCGGACTCTCGCCTCCGCTCGGTCCAGGGCCCTCTGCAAGCGGACCGCCAGGTCCCTTCCGCCGGCTGGGCGGACGAGCTCGCCCCGCATCCCGACTCGCCTGTGCTCTCAATAGCTCTCCTCTCTGCATGCACAACATCTTGGTCAGAAATCAAATCAAATCAATGGCAATTTCAAGATCAACGGTTGAAGATACTCACCAGAGTCCTGACCTCGGCCCGGAGCCTCGTCAGCTCCACCTCCTGCTCGGCCAGTCGCCCCTCCAAGAGGCGGATGGCCTGTGACTCCGGCATCTGCCAAATGCTTCAAGGTTAGAATCAATTCAAATTCAGATCGACCAAGGCTTAGAGTTAGGAGTTTCACTCACCACTCGTCGGTCAAGCGGAGTCGCCCGGCGTATCGTGCCTGGTCCTCCATATAAGCCGAGGTGTCCTGGAGGTCGGTCACTCGTACCACTGCTCTCCTCCATCGCGCCAGTACGCGACGGTGCTGTCGTGGTCTGCCCCCCAGTCGCGGTCCTCGGCAAAGAACCGCCGGCGTGAGTGCCCCTCTCTCCCGAGGGAGGGCACCTCGAGTGGCCGGCTGGTGCCAGCCCAGGGTCCGTACCACCAACTCCAATACAGTACCTCCATGTCCCGAGGCACAGTAAAAGGAGGTGGCGGTCGAACAAGGGGCGACCTGCCGCCACCGCCGGGTGCGAGGCGTCCGCCTCCCCCACATAGGGGGTCCACACCACTGAGAAGAACAAAAAGGCGCTGGTCAGTAACGTCAAATGCAGCAGTAATTGAAAGAATGCAAAAGCTAGTTGAGGGGTTCATACCTGATCGTGCGGGTAGTGGTCAAGTGCGACCGCACATCCCCTACCTCCTGTCGGTGACCCTGGGGTCCGGGGCCACCTCCTACCTCGTCATAAGAGGCCATCATCTGGCGCCCCTCTACAAGTGTCCCGCGCCCCATCGGGAAGCGGGTGTACCCCAGATCTGCAAGAAGAGAAAGTCAGTCAGTCAAGCAATAATCAATTGAAATTCAAGTTGAGCTTTAAAAGAAAAATTGCGTACCTGAAGGAAGGGGGTGAAGCCCCCAGTGCTGAGAGCGCTGCGAGCTGCTGGGGAGGAGAGAGAAAAGGTGTCCCAGCATCGCAGCACCCAAGCGTACCTCCCCGCCTGCGCCAAGTCCCCAGCAACAGCACGAACTTGCAGTTCATCTGTGATGACTGCGTCGCGAACAACAGGCGTCCGAAGAGGTAGCTGACAAAAATCCGCACCAAGCGCTCCTCGCTCCGGTCTCCTAAGTCGAGTGCCCCCCGCACTCCAGCATAGAACTCATCCAGGACTCTAGGGGTCCTCTCCTCCTCCCCTCAGTCCAACCGCCTCTGACAACGATCCGAGCAAGATGCTCCGGATCGGTCTCTCCTCCCAGCCACGAACTCTGGCCCCAGTAGCTCTACTATGTCGTCATAGTAGTCCCTCCTCTCCAATCCGACTACCGGCTCTCCCTGAACCGGCAGTCCGTCAGATACGCCACATCCTCCATGTGAGTATCGTGTGACCCCAAGGCATGATGAATGCCTTGCAGTCCTCCTCATCTCTCCCTCAATGCCTCCAAGTACGGTACGTCTAAGTGGAAAGGGCGTACCGACAGTAGATGTCCGAACCCCATCCTCGCTATCTGAGCCTGCTGGCCTGGAAGCGCATGGTACCATGCCCAGCACAAGTCCCAGGTCACCCTGCTCCTCATTCGGCCGTTACCCTGCAGAATACACAGAAAGTTTAACGTCAGTATCGATGGCGTTTATTCAAAGTTGGCGGCAATGGGTTGCCGTTTACCCATGATAGGCGGTCAACGGGGTGGCGTTGAGTTTCTGTGTCGACGTCCGGCCCATTGACGTCAAGATAATCTTGCGGCAAGGGGGGGGACGCCAGGAGGAACTCGACGGCAACCGATGTTGCCGTCAAGTTCCTGTCCAACCCGACGGCCCTTCCCTGTTTCTCCTCTTTTTCACCGAATCAAATCACACTCACACAGGGGTTTTAGGGTACTCACCCGAGGCGTCGAGGTGCCTCCGCCTCCGTCTCATCTCCTCCCTCGGTCTCGTCCCCCTCCGGTACGTCCTCTACCGCCACTTCTTCTTCTTCCCCGCCGTAGCCATCTCCACCTCTCTTCTCCTCCCGTTTGGCGACGGCCCCGGGTGGTTCGTTTCTCCCTGGTCTCATTGTCTCGAGCAAGGGTATGGGTTTTCCTTCTCCCGGCGCTTGGAAGAAGGAATGGCGCCGGGAGAGGAGAAGGGTCGGTTCAAAAAAAGGGCGTTTACTGGTTTAACGTCCATCTCTGGCGGCGTTTAACTTATCTGGCGTCAAGCTCTGGCCGCCGACGTACCTTAGCGGCCAGGGTATGGACGTCAATGTCCCTCAATGTCAGACCTCGAAGTCTGGTAGACGGCAAGGTGTGGACGTCTAGTTTAAAATCGACGGCTACCTATGTGGACGTCGACATTCAGTCACATGATCCGCGGCCGCATCTCTTGACGTTTAACTATTGCTGGCGGCCGTCGATCTGGACGTCAATCGGGCGCCCTCAGTGCTTACAGAACCCTCATCATAGAACCAATTGGGCCCATTTTTGACACCCTTTGGCTTCATTTCAGTCCCATCTCATTTCAATGATCAATTCCACACCATTTCAAGCCATTCAAATCAATTGAAAACACAAATGAGATCTATTGTTTATTCATCTGAAATTGTGTTACAAGAAAAAAACAATCACTTTGCCCTACGGGCCATGAAGAGAAATCACAAGAGACGGGACAAATGGTGTCTGTGAAATCCTCGTACTGCCAAATGTCTTCGGCGTTTCCTGCACTGCCAATCCCACTTTTTACTCACTGTGTACTTCTTCCATGTCTTCAAAGCTTCTTCTCATCTTCTCATTTCTCCCAGTAACAATCACATCAGTACCGTTGAATGAAGTTGGGATTCCCCGTGGAATCCCAAGCTGACAATGGCACCGATGTGGCTGATACACAACCATCTGATCTGCTCCTATTAGCCACAGATCTCTGTCCTCCTGGTCCTTGCTCTGAACTCGATTGTCCTCATGAAAAGCGGCCTCGCAATGAAGTCATCCATTACCAGAAATGCCAGGTGGTCCTCTCCATGCTCTGCCCTTCAAGTGTGCTGTCAAACACTTGATCTCATCCTCTGGCTCGTACCATGCCCTGCTGCAATGCACTGAACTCCCAAGGAAAATCTGGATGGGGTAGGTTGTGCATCAGCGAAGTCAAACTTTAGATGAGCTTCCATCCATACCTGGAGCAGGAAACAAGCTCCCGCATGTACGTCCGCCTAGGCTCATGGTGGTGAGCGAACTGTAAAGGTGGGCCAGCACTGCAGGGGCAAGTGACTGCCCGCGCCACAGCAGAGACAGAATTCCCACATGCTCATAGAGGATGAAGTCGCCGCTCGTGGGGAACAGGAAAACACACCAGCCAGGCAGAGTGTCAATCCCCGGGTTGCCCTCTCTCCGCCAATCTCCTCACATGTTGGATCAACCACCAGGCCAGCCGGTCCAGGAAGATCCGTTCTTGTTCGTCATCCGCAGCACCTCCTCTTGTCTCGCACAATGTCTGCAAGGATCTCCTCCCATGGAAGGAGAAGAGTCGCTGCATCATACTCCAGGCACCGCTGCCATCCAAGAACAGCTCCACCTCTTCTAGCAGCATGCTCGCCTCGAATCCCTGGAACACGAAGGGTGCGTGTGCGATGCCATCTCTCCACCAACGCTCCCAAGGCATCGAATCCCCACCACATCTCCTTCATGTCTTGGCCAAGACCACCATAAAGTTCAAATGCCACATTCCGATAAAGCCTCGCATGTCCAGTGTTATCGCGTTAACCAGATTCACGAGCCAGGAAAAGGCCCGTACCTGGCCTTGGCTTGGGAATGCGGGGGAACTTCTGCATGGGAGGCGGGGTTCTGTAAGAAAAGTTGTTTGGGGCATTTTTCAGCCCAGGAAATAGCAGAAGCAATCATCACTTACCTCTCCATTGGCTAGACGTGCGCTAAGTGGCCCGGAACTTCACTCAGAACTCCGGGATTCGCACTTGAGGATTGTTCCGGTCGATGAAGAGGCCATCTGGCTGTGCTTTATCTCTTGCTCTCTGGTTCGCAGCAGGAGCAGGGAGGGACGGAGGTAGGAGATGAAGAGTCCCTATGGACTCCTATCACCTATATACGGTCTGATCCGCTGTCAGGTCGACGTCCAGATCAGTGGACGTCAGTCCAGGTTGGCGGCAAACATATGTGGACGTAAACCTATGACTGGCGGCCATCGATGTGGACGTTTACGACTGGAAGTTTTTAAATGTCTTTCTTTTATGGCCATTATCCATTACCTTGTGCTTCGAGTTGTTTTGCAGATATCTTTAAGCACAATCCGCGCTTCAACTTCGGAACGCTCATGCGACCTTGAGCGTCACAGGTATGTCTAAATAGGACCCCACCAGAGGCGAATAACTTGGCGACCGTGAACCCTGAGTTCCCCTTCACCAAAAAACCGTGACGGGTTTGCAATCTCTCAGTTTTCGTATGGCCTTTAGAATTTCCTCTGGTGCTAACTTGCATTTTAGATAGGCAACCCACACAGCATGCATCTTCACTGCTAACATTCTCTTACTAACACTCAAAAAAAAAATGGTGATTTTCCTCGATTATATGATTGCTCCATGGCTCCCAGCTCAGGTAGCCTACTGGGTTCGTCCTTCATGACTATCCAGGTTGATATCGGGTCTTGTTGCCCCTTCTTTACTTGTCCCACCGTGCTTTCAACAAATGATCATTCCAGCCTTATGAGTTCATTTGAGCCTTCGCCAGCCGCGAGCTTAATTCCGGATTCAGGCTTTCCGCATGTGATTCCAGTTAGAATCTTTGATAATCCTTTGAGAGATTCAACCAACTCCTTGTCTTCGTGACCTCCTAAATTCGGGGACCGACGTCCTGATTAGGCCAGCGAGCCCACGGCTCCGGTTACGAGGACCCTCCTGATTCAACCGTCATATTACAAAACTCCTTTGACTCAGACACACGGAAACTAGTCAAAGTCAACACACGGCCACGCCAGGGACCCTACCATTGGGTTGAGGTTGAGTTACACGGGTAGATCACCCTTTCTCCTCTTATTCACACTGTCTCTCAGACGATTCGTCATTTGTTCCTAGCTTGTCTCTTTCGTTTGGTTGCTAGAACTCCTATCCTCGAGATGGTCCGTCCATTAAATCTCCGCGTCCTTTGTTACCGAGACGCCACCCTTTCAGTCGCTCTGCTCCCTTGCAAGACCGGACGTCCGGAGGGGCATTTGTAGACGCGAGATTTGGCCCATTTCCGCAAGGCAATTTGGCCCATTAAGCTTCGTTTGACCGTTTGTTGACTGGCCTCGGATTCCATGTAGACGGCAGCATCGACCGCCGCCTACTACGATTGACGGCATGCCCCCTGGACACCGACCCCTCCTGACGTCCACATCTCCGACGTCTGCATGGTGTTGGCGGCAAGATCGCTTGACGTCAAGAACGTTTACCTGGTCTGCGCAACTAACCCGGGAATATAGCCCACTTGCGCCCTTGTCTCGCCCATGCAACGCATGGGGCCGTTCCAACGGGTATATGGGCCACCTTGGCAGTCCCTTGACCTTAGTAAAAATCCCATTTGGCCTCTCCCTATTGGTTGGGCTTAAACACAAGAATTGCCACATGTGCAAGTGTGTTTCTTCACACTTGAGCATCCAATGCTCTCAACCCCGAGCTCACTGTCTATATAACTCCCCCTTGGTCCTCTAAACAAGGGGGGGAGAGGCTGGACGTCCATATGCTCAAGCTTGGAGAGAGGAGACAGAAAATCACATCAAGCTTCACCAAGTCTTCCTCTACTTCTCTCAACCTGTGGGACGTCCAAGGAGGCTCTAAGGAGCTGAAGGAGCCTTTGGAAGGAGCTTGCAACAACAATAACGAGGATCACCTCCCCTCTTCCTCCCCTTCTCTATTTCTCTCTTAGATACTTGCATGTCACACCACTCTTTCACACACACTCTAGGCACGTAGGCCATCCTACACACCTAGAAAGGGGTTCCAACCAAAAACGGAGGGAAAAGGGTGGTCACAACATTTGGCCACCCCTCTTCTCAAGTCCGCAACCGGTACGGGACTCTCTTTTGGGCTTCCACCTTTCGTTTTGAATATTGCTGCACTATTTAGGGTAATTGAGTCTTGTGTGGCAGGAAGATCCAAAGAAGACCGTGGAGCTCTCTTCCTTTGGCCGGCTGAAGGAGGAGAAGTTGGAGCTTCACCATCACCCGCGACGCGAGGCTACTACTCCGGCGTGATCACACAACTCCTTGGGCACAGGTAAGGCCCTGGCGATCATTGAAATCTTCCATCCCCTTCCGGTTCTCTTGTTTTCCTTCAGTCAACCTGGTCAAACGAGGAGGTCAACGAGGTCAACCGGTCCGTCATCATGCCAACGAAGGAGCGGCACGTCCGTGAACCACCGTCGGAGAAGGTCACATCAGTCGGCATTTGAAGACGGAGGCGGAACGAGACGTCCCAAACCTCAACTCCACATACACTCAAAGGAAAGAGTGAGGAAAGAGCCTGAGCCAAGAAGAAGTGTCAAGTATCTGAAGCCCTCAAGCTTCAAGCTCCTCTCCTCTCTTCACTCTCTCTGTGTGCATCTTGGTAATCTGGGGGGAGAGAGTCTTTTGCTGAGAGTTCTTTAGTTGGTTTATTTGTTCCAACTCTCAGCTTTGTTCTGTCTTTTCTAAGAAAGACTTTTGTCCAGCTGTAGGACTGTATACAGTGTAGAACCTAGCTAGGGTGTGTCTAGCAGACCGTACGGGGTTTGTACCAGGAGGTTGGCTTCTTTACCGTAACAGAAGTTGGCTGCCTTCTTGCACGGGAAAGAGAAAGAAGACCAGTTGGGGTGCTGGGTGTTGTATTGTCCTTGAGGGGACTGTACTTGGTTAGTAAAACCAAGAGGTTGCTTGGGGACTGGACGTAGGACTTCATGTGGGAAGGGCCGAACCAGGATAAATCTCTTGTGTTATTTTGTGTGATGTTTTATTGCTTCCGCATGCTACTCTTTATCACACTAAACTAACACAAACCTTAAAGTGTAAATTTCTGGTGTTTAAGTTCTATTTCAGATTCAGAAAAAAACTTTCACCCCCCCCCTTCTAGGCTAGCTCGCTGCCATACCGTAGGGGCCAAACATCAACAACTTCCAATATCCTTTAATTAGCATAGGTATTACCTTCGTTGCCACATAAATGCAACATTTGAAGATGCACCAATCTCAGTAATTTTCACTGTTTGATGAAGTAGGTAGCTGTAATGAGAACTTTCATCAAGAAGATGTTGTCATCCATGTTGTATTCATCAAGACTATGTTTGTATCGCATCTCTTTTGTCCATCGCTTTAAAATATATCTATGTGGAATGCTACTTATACCAACAAGCTGAAAAGCAATTAATGCATGTCTACATATACATATCCTCTAAATTCAAAACATTGGAAACCACATATAACCACCCTAGTTTTATCACATGTCACTGTAAATTCTTTCTCAAACATCCTTTCGACTCCTTTCACTTTCATCTTATCAATAGATTTCACTCTTAGGCTCAAACTATTTTCGTTAGCATCTAATATGTAGGTTGACATGATGTCATCTCAAGAACCTCTTTCTGAAATTTTTGAAAGATGCCCCTTGTGTAAATTTAAGATGCTTGCCTCTCAAATGTACTTGAAATTTTCAAGAATGCTATAGTCTCTAATGTCTTAACATCGGCCTCTTCTTCGGCGTCCCATCTTTTCTCAAGTGCGGTGCTATATTGAAGTATGAACTCTTCAAGTGTTGTCTTAGATTGAACAAATTCATCAAAGAAATGGTTAATGCTCTCACTTCTTTGTGACGATGTCATACTTACACGTAAAACAATATATTGTGAGAACAAGAATTGGTCCAAAATTATGTCTATCACAAATGGTAAAAAATATGCATAATTTTTAGATGTAACTTACCAGTAAAAAAGTGATCATTTACATACACAGGAACCCACTTTCGACGGTATTGGTATATATTCTGTAGCCACTCATTTTCTCTGCATTCCACATATTTATCCAATATCTCATCCCACTTTTCTACAAATTCATGAGTTTTTACACAATCATAGATGCATTTATCAAATTCACCCATAAATTCAGGATACTTTTTATAAATATGGCCAAACTTTTCAGGTATCTTCTTTAATATATGTCACAAGCAAAATCGATGCCTAGAATGGGAAACACTTCAGCTATAGCCATTTCTATATCCTTATCTTGATCCGTAATAATTTCCTTTGGTGAAACTCCACCATTTGCTTCTAACCAACTCTGAAATACCCATGTAAATGTTTCAGTCTTCTCATTACATAGCAGTGCACACCCAAGTAAGATAGATTGTCCATAGTGATCACCCCAACAAAAGGAGCAAATGCATTTCATATCTGTTGGTTAGATAAGTGGTATCAAATGTAACCACATCAGATAAATAGCTACATGTTATATGTGATCTACCATCAGTCCACAAAATATTTGACAACTGGCCATGCTCATTCAAGTCAAATGAATAAAAGAAAGTTGGATCCTTGCATTTCATTTCGGTAAAATGACGAAGCATTCTTTGTGCATCACCCTCTCTCAATTTAGATTGTCATTCTCTATTCAAAAAATTTCGACAATCTTTCTCCGTAAATGTTAAACTCCGTATACTACCCTTCCTTTTTGCCATGTAAGACATTACTTTTGTAGTGGATATGCCTACACTATGCATGTTCAAGATTTCAGCCTTCTCCGGGGTAGTTATCCATCGATGCGATCTTAAGTAAGTAGCTACAACTCTATTCAGCTCATGATTATGCTCAAGTAAAACATCGGAGAATACAAATTCTCCACTATCTTTGTCAAATTTCACTTTTATTGATGTTGTGCAACCAATTTTTGCGGAGTCTTTATGATTTTGTGAATTGGCCTTCCTCCTTGCTTTCCATTTCTCCAACAAACAAATGAGAAAAAACACAAACGTTTCCACTAAATTTGCTGCTAAATGTACTAATGCTAAATCCCATATACCTTGCATATGTGTTGTAGTATTTTTTGGCATCGTTTATGGATTCAAATTTCATGCCATTGCATGGCGCTAAAGACCTCCCAAACACATCATTCTCTGTAGTCTTTGTTGGAGTCCTCAATGCATCTATTTCACTTTTATCTTGTTCACCTGTAACATAAGACAAGTGACGTCAGACAAACATATGTCTATTCATACAAACAAATATCACTGGACAAACATATCTCAATTTTCACCAAAAAATATCAGTTTGCACCAACAAATGTTATACTGGACCATCATATATACATTTACATATGCTATGTGAAGAAGCATATGTCACTTTAAACCATCATTTATTATTTAACCATCATATATGATCAGTTTGGTCTTCCGATCGAAGAGCAAGGGACACTACCGGAGGGAGCACGCGATGAAGCCTTGGACACCGCCGGAGGGAGCGCATTGCACACTGCCGCCCGTTGGAGCCTTTGACACTGTCGGATGGAGGGAGCGCGCGTTGAAGCAGAGCCTTGGAGGGAAGTTGAAGTGCAGGGACACTATCGGAGGAAGAGAACGACTTGGTGCAACTTGGTGCACACTTCCGGAGGGAGCGTCGGAGGGAACGCCTGTTGGAGCATTGGACACTGCTCGATGGAGGGAGCGTGCGTTGAAGCAGAGCCTTGGAGGGAAGTCGAAGTGCAGGGACACTGCCGGAGGAAGAGAACATATCGTGCCAAGTCCTTCTCTTGGGGAGAACGACCTCGTGGGCACTGTCTGAGGAAGACAACGTATCGCGCCAAGAGAACGAAGTGGGAGATGGCGCGCACGGGAAAAGAAGGGCAAAGTTGTCATATTAATCACTTGCACCGTTATGTGGGGTAGGTGGGCCATTTGGCAGCTGACATGGAAGTGCTCCACGTGGAGATAGGTAACATGTCATGGTTTGCAGCGACATGGTTTGCACTAAGTCGTTCTCTTTCTATTTGGACAACCGACGTCAGGCACATCACATTTTGCCACAGAGCACAGAGCATTTCTCCGGAGAATAGGAACACTGACCCATATCTACCACGAGTTTTATTTAAAAATAACCCACTTTCAAAATATTATTAGGTGAATAGCGGCCTAAAAATTTTAATTCGCACAATAACACACTTTGACCCGGGACAGGCGCGGTTGTTAAAAAAAAAAGTAAAATAGTGAAATCGGTCTTAGAATGGCCGATTTCTGGGAAGTTAGATTTCCTACTTATAGCAGCAAACCATTTTCATTTTTTGAAAATTAAATTAATAATTTTAATTTTATATATAAATAATGTTCAATTAAAATAAAAGTTCAAACATAAATTAATTAGAAGGTAATATATTTTATGATGATTTTAGTTTAATTTTTTAAAATAAAATTTTATCGAGTGTAAATTACCTTAAAAATTAATAAATTAAATTAATCTCGACATCTGTACTTCAGTAATTCTCGATGTTTATAGTTTTAGAATCAACATATTTTTTTGGTAATTACTGTGGTTTCATATTCAAATTTGTTATCGAAATTCGGTGACGCTCTGTCGAAGTACGTACGTTTGAAGATAATACTGGAGTTATGTTAATGATGCAAGAGTGTCTCTAAATTAAAAATAACATATTATTAACATAATTTTGGTACTATAAAAACTTGATTATTTAATAAATAAGAGTTAATCTAATAGATAGGTTAAATTATAAATCTAACGGTAAGATGAACGCGGTGATGGTATAACCCGACATCTTAACGTGGTCATGCGATATCCACATCGAAGGTTGTGTCCCACAAACACTCAACATTAACTTAAAGGTATCGCAGTGGGTATCTTTTTTCCCGAGATTATGTTACTCATTTTTATTAAATAATCGGGTTGCTAAAGTATCAAGATTATATGAATAATATAAAAACATATCTAAATAAAAATAGTTAAAATAATCTTATTTTATGTGAATATAGTAAATATGATTATTTTTTATTTAGAGACAGTATTACATTATCACCATAATTCTGATATTATCCTGTAAAATTAAATATAAAATCATCATAATTATCAAAAATAATATTGAATCCAAAAATATTAACGTCGGGCACATGACATCTTGCCACGGAGCACAGAGCATTTCTCCAGAGAATAGGAACAGTACTCCATGTCAACCACCTTCGGTCGTCCGCCGCCGTGCTCGCACAGCTGGTGAAGCTCCCTTGATCGTGCGCATGGACACCTCCGTCCACCGGACATGCCCAACCCCTGACCCTGACCCCCACCATGTTTGGCCAGAAAGACGAATCAAGTCGTTCTTCGTTACCTGATCATTTTATACAAACGAGGTCCTCGTTTAAGAAAATGGGAATTCTGATCCCGAGCAAAGTTGGGGTGACAGGGACTTCGAGTGGTGTGTTAGGACCTGCCGGCCATTTGTGTGGCGGACGATTACCGACCGTCCATGTATTCCAGTGGATTGGTGTTAGCTGCGATGTCCCGCATGCGACTTTTCCTTTCTCTAAAATATCAGTGCATCCCTACTTTTGATCTCTGTACAGCTAGCAGCTGCGGCAGCCATGGATCTCCCAGTCACCTGCGCGTGTCTGTTGGGCTTGCTCGCCCTGGCGTTCCTGGCCTGCAGCTCTTGGCTCGCAGGGGGCCGAGCTAGCGACAAGAAAGGTGATGATCTTCAGGTGGTACACAGGCTGCCGCTGGAGCCCGGAGGGGCGTGGCCAGTGGTCGGCCACCTCCCTCTGCTCAGAGGGAAGGAGATCGTGGCCCGCATGCTTGGCCGCACGGCCGACAAGTACGGCCTCGTCTTCATGCTTCGGCTGGGAGCCCACCGGACCCTGGTCATCAGCAGCCAAGAGGCGGCCCCTGGATCTTCCTCAATGTCCCGGTTATTCACGGAACGTGAGAAGTAGATGAATAATCATCTGCTTCCGGAAGAAATCGAAGAGTTTCTTGGGA
>JACBKR010001069.1:0-46575 GCA_014218235.1 Colocasia esculenta | reverse complement strand
CTGAAATAGCACAACAATAGCAAGATAGCACAAAGTCAAGTATAGCAAGATGGCCATGGTACAAATAGCACAACGAGTATAGCTAGCACAATGAGTATAGCATAGCACTTTGTTGTCAAGGACAAAAGAGAACATAGCACTTTTGATTGTCATTTAGATAGTCAAGATAGATAGCACTTTGTTGTCAATGGACAACGAGAGAACATAGCACTTTTGATTGTCATTTAGATGATAGCACTTTGTTGTCAATGGACAACGAGAGAACATAGCACTTTTGATTGTCATTTAGATAGTCGATAGATAGCACTTGAGTGTAATGCCAAACACTCTGATCATTTAACTCCCATGGGCACTAGCACTTTCGGGCGCACATCCCAGGACCAGATCGGGCCCTTTATATATTGCCAGGCATTAGTTATATTGTTTATCTTTAGACAATCAGTCAATGGACAATATAGAGTACCAAGAAGTAGATGAGAGCACTAGATGAATAGACGAGATAGTAGAGTGAACGTGAATAGATGAGCGAGTAGAGTATAGATGAGAGTTAGTGGACCTTGCACATGAAACGTCGAGTAACGAGCGATAGTAACCGTTGCACAACACACGCACATGGTGTTGGCAGTCAGGCAGAATTCACGACCTTACCACTGGCCATGCTAAGCACAGGTCCTGAGGTCTGGTGTGATTCAGGACGAGAGTGAATTTCTAATAGCCATTTGGACCATATTGATCCCTAATGGTGTAACAGGTGTTAAGGTACAACGGCTCGTCGATCATGGGGATCCATGGACAGAGGAGACTTACGGAGGCCTTGAGCGAACACTTACTAGTCCAGCAGAAGGAGTATCCGATGGAGAGTTCGTCCAAGTCAAGAGAAAGTGTATATAGAAACAAGTGCTCGACGTTCTACGGGAGTTCTAGAACAGTGGAGCGTCGATATCGGTATTCCAAAATGTCACGAGAAACGATAGACAAGTATACTTAAAATAGGGTAATTTAATTACATAAATTACCAGATGTATTATGAAATAATTCATGCCAATTTATGCCATAATTGGATGGTTCAGTGTGGTAAGTGTCATGAAATTGTAGATAGAAAAGATCATGTGCATGTATTTTAATCATACATAAATGTTCAATTTATAACAAGCATTATGTCTGTGTGTATGACTGTTAAACAAAAGTACAACACGGTAGATAATAAGCATTGCTAGACAAGGGGTTTCTTGCAAAAAAAGAACCAGATCGCGACGTACCCTGATGAGGGTCGCGACGGGGTCAACTGAGATCGCGACGGGTGCTTGTACGGGTCGCGAAGGCTTAGTCAGGTCGGGCAGCATATCGCGACGACAGGCCCTATCGCGATCAGATCGCGACAGAGGGTGCTGTCGCGATGACCCTTGTGAACGCGGCCTATCGGGCCGTCGCGTTCACAGGGTCTGCGCTCGAGTCGATAGGGAAAGGACATACATTGGATTGCGGCCAGAACTTACCCTATTTGACACAGGTGGTTCAGAAAATCACAACTAATTGTATAGTCAACGAAAAATCATGAAACCAGTTGCAAAACGACCTAGACATGCAGGAGTACTTACATAAATAGGAATTGGAAAACAATCAGGGTTTAGACATGTTTTAAACAAGGTATTCATGATGAACATGAAACAATACATATTGACATCAACGATTAATTCGCAAGATATGATGAATCAAATTTAAGGGCTTTTAGGGCAAAAGATGCCTAACATGCATCAGTTCCTACAGTAAAAATCTCGTGGCATGGGTTGAGTATACAAGGAGATCAAGATTAAGAAGAGGTTCGGGGTCATGTCATGCAGAACATGAAAAATAAGAACGACATATATGCCGATGGAAAATTATTAAACCAAAGGGATTTGTTCCGATAGACGAACGTCCTACAGAAAAGTTTTCGTGTTTATGCTTGTGAAATGCCTACCTTTGATCTTTTCCTCTTCTAGGGTTAGACTTGAAGAACTCGGGGAAGAACTTGAGGATCCTTCCTCTCCACGAATTCTCCTCCTCTTGGCCTCTCCTCCTGGTCCAAGAACCTCTTGCACGAGCTAGGGCCACCATGAGGGTTTAAGAGAAGTATTTAAGCTTCTCCCTATTCCTTTCCTAGTTTAAGTCTAATTCCTATTAATTCCGAATTTTCTTTTTTTTTTCTCTCCCCCTTTTAAGCACGAGATCTCCTTTTTGGGTTGGGAGAGAGAGGATTTCGTGGCCAACCCATTAGGGTAGGTTTAGGAATCCCATCCTAATTCAAACTAGCTATTTAATGCATTTAAATATCTCTTTTCTATTTTAGTAATATTTTAGTTACAAATTTTGGTATATTCTCTATTATTCCCCTTCTTAAAATCTCTATTTTTGCCCACTAATTTTTAATGGGTCCATTTAATAAAGCCCATTATTTATTTCATTTGATGGGTTTTATTTAATTCTATTTTCTTTGATTTTCTAATTGCTTTTAATTTTTGTTTTGTTTTGTTTTTTTTTTGAAAAATCCAGGTTGCTACATCCTCCCCTCTTAAAAAGAATTTGGTCCCCTAAATTCATCTGATCATAAGGGAGGAATGTCTTACCGAAAAGATTGGGTAGTTGCGTCTCATGATTCCTTCTGGTTCCCATGTGGCTCTTCCACTCCGCGGTTATTCCATAAGACCTTCACCACTGAATGGGTGATTCTTGAGCTGTTGTACCTTCGTTCTAGTATCTTGACTAGCTTCTCTTCGTATGTCACATCCTTGTTCAACACCAACTTCTCATGGGCAAATGATGTGCGTGGGGTCGTACACATATTCCTAAGCATGGAAACATGAAACACATGTTTACAATGACAGATCCAGTGGCAACGCCCCGTAGCAACCTCAACCTCACCAACCCCTTTGTACTTTAAAAGACAGATGAATCTAGGCCTGAGCTTTCCCTTTACACCGATCTTTGAATGCCACGGGTAGGTGACACTTTTATAAATACATGATCACCCACTGAAATTCCAGATCTCGCCTTCTTTTGTCGACGTAGCTCTTCTGTCTAGATTGGCAATTTTGAGCCGTCTCTGATTACCTGAATGTCCTTTTTGTCTGTTGCACATGTTTGGGCCTAGCCATTGTTGTTCTCCAACCTCATTCCAGCAGGCAGGAATCTACAGTTCCTTCATATAGCGCTTCGAATGGTGCCATCTTAAATGCTTGCCTGATAACTGTGTTATAGGCGAACTCGATTAGTGGTAGATGCTCATTCCAATAACCTTGAAAATCTATAGTGCAAGCTCTCAACATCTTCCACTATTTGGTTGGTTCTTTCAGTGTGCCCATCGGTTTGTGGATGGAATGCGGTACTAAAGTTGAGTTTAGTACCCAGTGCACCTTGCAATCCCTTCAAAAATGAGTTGAATCCGGATCTCGATCTGAACAATAGATGATGGAATGTCATGTAGTCTTACAATCTCCTTGACATATAACGCAGCTAGTACCTCTACTGACCATTTACTCTTTATAGGCAGAAAGGGGGCGGATTTGGTTAGTCGTCCACAATGACCCATATGGCGTCGAGTCCACCATGAGTCTTGGGTAAACCCATGATGAAGTCATGCCGATACTTTCCCATTTCCATTCCGGAATATCAAGCGTGCCGAGTACACCATAGGGCAGGGCGCGGTGTTTCCGCTTTTACTTGTTTACAAAGGCAGTGAGCGGCATGTTCAGCTACCTCTCTTTTCATGTTCGGCCTCCAAATGTTCTTTTCATATCTGATACATTTTGGTACCTCTGGATGAATAGTATACTTTGTCTTGTGAGCTTCATCCATTAGTCTTCTCTTTAGTTCTTCATTATCGGGAACACATGTCTTCCTTGAAAGACAAGCCTTCCGTCTTCAGTCATTGCAAAGTCCGGTCTTTCAGTTAGAGTTTCTTTGACGCGAACTAAGAATGGATCATCGTCTTGTTGAGCTTTGATCTCCTCCAGTAATCAGATTGAATCTTGATATTGGCAACCAAGACTCGATCATCTCTATGTTCGATACTTAAGTCTAACCTTGCGAATTGTTCTAGTAGTTGCATCTCGCCAAGGACTAGACTTGAGACAAATGCCATTGGCTTCCTACTAAGAGCATCAGCCACGGCATTTCCCTTGCCTGGGTGGTATTGGATGTGGAATTCGAAATCTTTCAAGTATTCCAGCCATCTCCTTTGTCTCATGTTGAGTTCCTTCTGAGAGAATAAATACTTCAGACTTTTATGGTCTGAGTAGACAGTGAATTGCTCGCCATATAAATAGTGTCTCCAATCTTCAAGGCGAAGACCACGACAGCCAGCTCGAGATCATGTACAGGGTAGTTGACTTCATGTGTCTTCAGTTGTCTTGAAGAATAGGCGATGACCTTCTCCTTTTGCATGAGTACACACCTAGCCCGATTCCTGAGGCATCGGTGTGACAGAGAAACCTTCTCCCTCTATAGGCAGAGCGAGAACAGGTTCTGAGGTAAGACAGTCTTTGAGGGTTTGGAACTTTTCTCACACTCTTTACTCCAGGAGTATGGATTTTCCTTTCCTGTCAGACGCGTGAGAGGAACAGCGATCCTTGAGAAGTCCTGATGAACCGCCTATGGTAGCCAGCCAGTCCTAGGAAGCTTCTTATCTCGGTGACATTAGTTGGTCTCTCCCAGTTGAGTACAGCTTCGACTTTGGAGGGATCAACAGAGATGCCATCCTTTGAGATGACATGGCCCAAGAAGGATACTTCTTCGAGTCAAAATTCACACTTGCTAGCTTTGCGTACAGCTTGTTGTCTCGCAAAACTTGTAGTGTGTCTTTAGGTGTTCTTCATGCTCTTCCTTGGTCTTGAGTATATGAGGATGTCGTCGATAAAGACGACCACGAACTTGTTGAGGTATGGCCGATATATATGTTCATGAGTTCCATAAAGGCTGCAGGAGCATTGGTTAGACCAAAAGGCATAACGACGAATTCATAATGTCCATACCTGCTCCTGAAAGCCGTTTTGAAAATATCGTCATCCTTGATCCTCATTTGGTGATATCCAGATCGAAGATCGATCTTGGAGAAATATTGCACTCCAGAAATTTGGTCGAATAGTTCAACGACCGTAGGAAATGGGTATTTGTTCTTGATGGTAAGCTGATTGAGTTGTCGATAGTCGATACACAGCCTCATCGATCCATCTTTCTTCTTTACGAATAGCACATGTGCTCCCCATGGGGAAGTACTTGGTCTGATGAACCCCTTTCTAGTAGCTCCATCAGTTGCACCTTCAATTCCTTCAGCTCGGTAGGTGACATCCGGTATGGTTGACGCGATACCGGTGCGGCTCCAGCAATCAACTCAATGGTGAAGTTGACATCTCGTTCAGGGGGAATCCCTGGCAGGTCTTCGGGGAATACCTGGGTAGTCCTGTACTATATGTATGTCTTCAATCTTGGAACCCTTCTTTTCCACTACTACGGCTGCTAGGAAAGCAATACAGCCTTTCCTCATCATGTTGTGGGCTTTTATGGCGGAGACTAGAGACATCCGTCTTTTATGTCTAATCCTGGAGAATGCCAGTTTAGGAAAGTCACTAAAGGTAACCTTCCCTTTCTTACAGTCGACACTTGCCCCATATGCGGACAACCAGTCGGCTCCCAAAATTACATCATAGCCTTCCATGGACATACACACCAGGTCGGCTTTTAGTTATGGTCTCCGATCATTACATCGGCAGAGGGAAAGTATTTGTTCAATTTCTCCTTTTCCCCTAGTGGCGTTGTGACAGAGAACTCACAACCCATGGACATAGGTTTAGCATTCACAGTATCAGCAAAGTTTTGAAATATAAATGAATGATGGCTCCAGTATCAAATAAAAATGCTGATTGCTGAGAAAAGATGAAACTTGAAGGTACCTTCTACCACGCCACCCTCCATAGCAGGTTCCTCATCATGTAGGGCTTGCAGTCGGCCCTATTTCTTAGGCGCATTAGGGCGCCTTTCATTTCTTTCAGTAGCGGGCACTCAGGGATACGGTGCTCGCGACTTCCGCAGCGCAGACATGCGTCGGCTTTCCTCCAGCATTCATCAGCCGTGTGACCAGGCTTGTCACAGTGTTTGCATGGCTCTTTGTTGGAGGTGTTGGTACGAAAACCTTGGGTTTCCTTTCTTGGCTAGATCCCTTCGTGATGTTGAAGGACGATTCTTGCCGTTGGTAGGTTTAGAAGATGACTGACCCGAGGTCACTTCCTTCTTGACGAACTTCCCTTTTATACGTCGGTGAAGTCCGTAGCATCTTCTAGCAGCTGAGCCTCTTCCCATCTCGGCGTAGGTCGGATGTCGAAAGGTAGAGTGAGTGATGTAGTAGGCCTTAAGGCCGTTTAGAAAGCGCTTAGCCTTCATCCTTTCAGTGTTCACCAGATGTACAGCATAGCGTACTAGTCTAGAGAACTGGGCTTCATATTGGCCACAGTCAAGCTCCACTATTAAGAGCAGTGAATTCCACAGCCTTCCTTTCTTGACACGCTCGGAGAAGTATTTGGAGAGTTGAATGCTTCTTTAAACTCGTTCAGGTGAATGGCCCATTCTCTCTAGTAGCTTCCACTGACTCCCACCAGGCGCGGGCGTCCTTCTCTAGTTGGAACGTGGCAAGTAGCAGCTTGTCCCCCGCTGCACATTACATGACACGAAAAATTTTTCCGTCTCTTGGAGCTAGTGCTCAGCTTCATCGGATCCGTGGATCCGCTGAACCTAGGTGGGTTCAGACTTTTGAAGTTGCGATAAAGGTCGCCTGCACCACGATGGCCACCTCCTTGAGTGGCTTGCACAATGGCGGTGTCAGTTCTTGGATGGTTTGTTTCATGCCCCTCATTTGAGCACGTTCGGCAGTCATCTTGATTGCTTAGTTCCTACAAAAATAACTTACTGTTATGATACTGATGTGAATTTTAATTTGTGCGTGTGTGAGTTATTTTTGCTAGTTACCCTTGGCTCTAACCACAACTCACATGGGTAGATAATTGACTCTAGTCGAGGCAGGTTAACCTAGATCAACTGTACTAAGAATAACCTAGGCTCTGATACAACAAAACTGTCACGCCCCACGCGGAATATCGGAACGCGAGGCAGTTGCAAGAAAAGGGTATAGAGCGAGTACTAGACATCAAACCATTACACAATGAATAATACTAAAGCAATCATTTCATTAATATCTTCCAGTGTCTAGTTACAACCACTAATATCAGAGCCAATCTATTGGGCCCCGATTACATGGAATAAAGCAATAGACCAAAACTTCAAACCTAACTACTACAACGCTAAACATAGCATAGGACACTAGGGTACTCATGACATCACTCCAGGGTTCCCGTCCTCTTGAGTGTATGTTCATTCTCGGTCTCACCTGAGAACACAACGACAAATAACGCAGGGTGAGCGAACATCGCCCAGTAGGACTAAATCTCGGGCTCAAGAAGGCTTTAAGTAATTATGCATTAAAGGCAGAGTAACTAATGACAGAACGGGAGAGAGAGTCAAGTAAAAATATAGCAGGACAGTACGTGAATGAAATAGCAAGACTTTCCAAATATAGACTTTCCAAAAATACACACGTGTCTGAAATAGCACAACAATAGCAAGATAGCACAAAGTCAAGTATAGCAAGATGGCCATGGTACAAATAGCACAACGAGTATAGCATAGCACTTTGTGTCAATGGACAACGAGAGAACATAGCACTTTTGATTGTCATTTTAAAGATAGTCCAAGAGATAGCACTTTGTTGTCAATGGACAACGAGAGAACATAGCATTTGGATTGTCATTTAGATAGTCAAGTAGATAGCACTTTGTTGTCAAGGACAATGAGAGAACATAACACTTTTGATTGTCATTAGATAGTCGTAGATAGCACTTGAGTGTAATGCCAAACACTCTGATCATTTAACTCCCATGGGCACTAGCACTTTCGGGCGCATATTCCAGGACCAGATCGGGCCCTTTAATATATTGCCAGGCATTAGTTATAGGGTTTATGTGACGACCCTCATTATACCGGTACGGTTATACAAACCCACGTCGGTATGTGAACGTTATCACAATGGGCATTTACCCAAATAATAACATACGATTGTGATGCTCATAAATATAAATACAGAGTAGCGAGTAAAAGAACCATGTCTTTCATTATTCTCATCCCACATTAACATACACGATTCATGTAACAATTTAAAGATCTAAAGTCCACATATTCCACATAAAGAAGTGCTAAAATAAAATACATAGTTGTCCACAAATTACATAGCGTTTCTATTACAATGCCTCACAATACATACTATGAAATCACAAAATGTCACAAGTGACTCCAAAGAGCTAGTCTCCATGCTCGGAGTCGCTCTCCACTGCTCCTCTAACGGTGTAGCGTCGTCGACTAAGCCTGTACGCCGAAGCAAGTATGATTCTAAAGACTCAGCAAATGACCACACATATCATACATGTATATATCATAGCAGGTTTCATCCAAAGTCACAAGACAAACATGTAGCATGCTTGACATCAATAAGAGACAACCTATCATGGTATTTCTAAAACTTAAACACATTGTTCATGATTTCAGATTTTTCCAATTAAATGTCCTATCACATGCTTTCTACTTATTCCATCACATAAAGGTTTACCTCCAATTAAGCAAAACATGAGAGCAACCAAACATGGTGGCTTACATACATGAATGAGACCTTCCTATCATGATTTCTACACATTCTTGCACATGCATATTGTCGTTTTATACACTTTTAACTTGTTGTTTTGACATGAATTAGAAGTTCAACAAATCACATGAGAGCTACAATCTCAATTAACTATATCATGGTGGCGCTAAACGTGGAAATATTTACATAAGTAAGAAAGCTACTAGCATGGATTCTACGCATTTGTACACATGTAAAGCATTTTCATAACTGATTAGGTTGCTGTTATGATACAAGTTTAACATTAACGTATCATGGATCACCATTTCATCATCTAACACATTAGTTTCACATGTTTGCCACATTTCTTCATTCACATAGTTCACTTTTACACATTGCACATTTACACATATTCACACTACACAATTTACACATGGTCACATTCACATTTCACAATTTCACATTTTACACTTTAGTGCCGGCACATAGTCCAAAACCACATTAGAAGGACACATACACATCACATACACATAGACGCCCACCTAGGTAATATAGTGACGACTCTTGGACTGCACAGACCGGGAGAACAAGTCTCCACCCTACCAGTGGAACTTGTCCACCTCTAGGATTTCATCCTAATGCCCTTAGGATTAAACATTGAACCTTCTCATGGGGACTTTTCCATGATACGGTTCCACTGCCCTCTATGGAAGCAATGTCACACTTGGCACAGTCTTACACATTACACATACCGATTTTACACACATATTTACACATGGCGCACACACATCTTTTCATTCTCTCATTCACACACATGGCTCTGTTTTCCTAGCATGATACTACAGATGACAGAGATTAACATTCAATAAGTTACATAAATCAGGTTGCACGCGCATTTCAAATCATTTTCACAATAACATGCATTATTCACATATTTTCTCATGGAAGTTTCATATTGCATTCTACAGTTGTCCAAACAGCCTGAAAATTTAACCACATGTTGATTACAGGTTTATGACCACACATGAAAAATTTCACGTTTTTATGACTCATAATGTAATTACTGAAATTTAGGTATCAATCCTCATATCATTCGTAGTTCAAATTATCATGGCACACCACATGAATATTCAGTTTAACAGTTCGTAGCCTTGAACCCAACATACACAACACCACAGGAAAATTCTCCAGATTTATTACATAACACACAATTTACAGGAGATTTTACAAGACATACGATGTTTCTAATTCCATTTCAGAAATTTAAGTAAATCATGTGAGCATGGAGAAATTCCCAAAATTCAAGCACGAACTAATCACCTCTCATGGCTAACAAATTTAGGGCATCCAAATTTCCCACGGATCATTACAATAGTGGGGAAACATACTTGGCTATTTCTTCCACATGCATTTCAATAAACTAATAAACTGTACCATCCACAAAATATGCAAATCATTCTCCCCACACTACATTAACTAGGGTACATAGCATATAGGAGTTAATTATATCCTCATCGCGAAAACACATCGAAAAAAGTCATAAGGAAGGAGAGAACAGCTCACTGTTCTGTCCTGACGAACTTAACGGCAGTCTCTGGCCGTTCAAGGGGTTGGACGACAAGATCGCTGGATGCCGACTGGAGTTCTTGGCGGCAAGGCATTGACGCCAAGTTCCTATCTGTGCAAGAGCACAGACCGAACTCCAAATACATGTGAAAAAGGGGATCCAGGAACGATTTAAAATCTGTAAAAATATTAAAACCCTACTAGACATCTACATGGACGAAATGTATGGGGTACTTGCCTTTAATAAATCTTCAAAGGGATCAAAGAGGTTGATGAAGCTCTCTTGGCAGTCCCAAGAAGTCTCCAAAACTTCCTTCCTTCTGGTCTCAGTCGATCTCCACACAAGTTGGGGTCGGGGAGCTCTTCCTCGATGTCCCAGCTACCTCTTGTTGCAGCAGAACGCCGGGAACACCTTCACACGGATGGATCGAGCTTGCAAAGTCCAGATTTTCTCACAGCTTGCTAGGGTTTTCTCTCCTCTTTGCAAAGAGCCAAAGAGAGCTCTCTTTCTGGTGCAGGAGGAGCTTGGTTTAAAGAAGAGGGGTCTCTCCTTTCCTGCAGGGGTGATGGGAAGGCTCAGAGCCGTTGGGACAGCTCCCCAATGGCTGAGCTTCCTTCTTCTAGGATTTCGGGGTCTGCAATGCATGCAGGTCAGAGATCTTAACGTCCACATCCATGGACGTTGGCTTAAGTATTGGCGCCATCGATGTGGACGCTGGATAACATGGACGCCAATTGGGTTCCTCTGCCAGAACCCAAAACATGCAGAAACCATGCTAACTTATACAATACATGCCATACACATACTACCATGCACACACTACCCTCATGCAATTCATACATTATTTACAACTAATTAACACATGCACACATAAGGATAACTAGTTAATACATACGTAGATATGTACATCTATGCATACACAACATGAATTATTTACACGAAATAGAATAATGCAACAAATTCGAGGGCCTTACACCCTCTCCCCCTTAAAGAAACTTCGTCCTCGAAGTTTAAACAAAAGTACTCAAACAAACAGGGATACTTCTTCTTCATCGCATCCTCAAGTTCAAGTAGCCTCCTCTCGTGAGAAGTTCCGCCATAGAACTTTCACCGACGCAATACTCTTGTTCCGGAGATGCTGAACCTTCCGGTCAAAGTTAGCTACTGGTTGCTCCACATACGAAAGATCTGGCTGGATCTCCACTGGCTCGTGGCTATAATATGAGATGGATCTCGGACATACTTCCTGAGCATAGATACGTGGAAAACAGGGTGAACACTAGCCAAGCTGGGGGTAAAGCTAGCTCATATGCCACGTTGCCCAATCGTCTGAGAATCTCATACGGCCAATGAATCTAGGGCTCAACTTACTATGCCTGCCAAATCTGACGACACCACGAGTAGGTGATATCTTTGAGAAGACATGATCACCCACCTCGAACTCCAAATCCTTCCTCCTGTGTCGGCATAGCTCTTCTGCCTATCCTGAGCCGCAACAAGCCTCTTCCTGATAAGCTAGACCTTATCCGAAGTCTCCTGAACTAACTCCGGACCGATCAACTGCCTATCGCATGTCTCCTCCCAACACAAGGGAGATCTACAGGGCCTACCATACAACGCCTCAAATGGAGCCATACTAATACTCGCATGAAAGCTGTTGTTGTATGCGAACTCCACTAGAGGTAAATGACGCTCCCAATCATCCTTCCAATCAAGACACACGCCCTAACATATCCGAGCATCTGGATAGTCCTCTCAGACTTTCCATCTGTCTGGGATGAAACGCCGAACTGAGCTTCAGCTCCGAACCTAAAGCATCCTGAAGACCCTTCCACAATCTCGAAGTAAATCTCGGATCTCGATCCGAAATGATCGACTTCGGCACACCATGCAATCTAACCAACTACTAACATACAATCTAGCTAAACTCTCAACCGACTGCTTCTTCTTCATAGGTAAGAAATGTGCAGTCTTCGAGAATCTATCTATGACTACCCAAATCGAGTCATTACCCCATCTAGACCGAGGCAAACCCGAAACAAATCCATAGTGACAGCTTCCCATTTCAACTGGGATCTCCATCCTTTGCATAAGGCCGGATGGTCGCTGCCGCTCGGCTTTCACTTGCTGACACACTAGACATCGCGACACATAATCCGCCACATCCCTCTTCATGCCGGACCACCAAAAGGATCTCTTCAAATCCTGGTACATCTTAGTGTTACCCGGATGAATAGAGAATCTTGACTATGAGCCTCCGCTAACACATGCTCACGGACATCTACCAAATTAGGGACGCAGATGCGATGATGAAACCTAATCACACCATCCTCATCACGAGCAATGCCTGCTTGCCCACTAACTCTAGGAGTCTAGGGTCGGCTTTTTGTTGCTCGATCACCTCATCCAAAACCGAGGACCTAAGGGATAACTGAGCTACAAAGCCTGGCATAGCGATGGCTCTAACTCAGTCAACGCGCAAGCCGCATCCTCCAACATCTTCCAGTCCTGCTGGAGAGATGGCCTCTTTCTACTCAAGCATCCGCTACGACATTCGCCTTTCCAGGATGATACTGAGGTCGAAGTCATAGTCCTTCAAGAATCAATCCATCTTCTCTGCCTCAGGTTTAATCCTTTTGGGAGAAGAGATACTTCAAGCTCTTGTGGTCGGTAAACACCTCAAATCTGACACCATAAAGATAGTGCCTCCAGATCTTTAGTGCATGAACCACTGCTGCGAGCTCCAAATCATGGGTCGGATAGTTCTTCTCATGCTCCTTCAACTGACGAGAAGCATAAGCCACTACCCTTCCTTGCTGCATTAGCACACAGCCTAAGCCAATCCGAGACGCATCCGTGTAGATAGCAAAACCTCTACACCGCTCGGCAAGACTAACACCGGAGCTGACGTGAGCTTAGTCTTCAACAATTGAAAACTACTCTCACACTTCTCGGACCAAACAAACTTCACTCCCTTTCTGGTGAGCTGAGTCAATGGGGCGGCGATGGATGAAAATCCCTCAATAAATCGCCGATAGTAACCAGCCAAACCAATAAAACTACGAATCTCCGAAGGGGTCATGGGAGTCTCCCAATCCATAACTGCCTGGACCTTTGCTGGATCAACTGCTACACCAGCACGGAGATAACATGCCCGAGGAAATGAACCTCGCGCAACCAGAAATCGCACTTGCTGAACTTAGCATACAGCTGTGCTCACAAAGGACCTCTAACACTACCCTCAAATGCTGACGGTGTGTGGCCTCATCCGGAGAGTAGACCAGCACATCATCAATAAACACCACAACAAAGCTATCTAAATAAGGCCTAAACACCCTGTTCATGAGATCCATGAACGCTGCAGGGGCGTTGGTCAATCCGAAAGGAAGAACCAAAACTCATAATGTCCATAACGGGTTCTAAAGCCGTCTTGGACACATCCTCACTCCTAATCCTCAACTGATGATAACCAGATCGCAAATCAATCTTAGAAAAGACTGATGCATCTTGCAACTGGTCAAACAAATCATCAATACGAGGTAAGGGATACCTGTTCTTCACAGTCACTTGGTTCAGCTTTCTATAGTCAATGCATAACCTAAGTGACCCCGCTTTCTTCTTGACGAATAATACAGGTGCGCCCCAAGGGGAAACACTAGGGCGAATAAATCCCTTATCTAGCAACTCTTGCAACTCTCCTTAACTCGGCTAACTCCGCAGGTGCCATCCGATATGGAGCCTTCGAGATAGGAGAGGTGCCCGGAAGCAACTCTATGGTGAACTCTATCTCTCTATCCGGTGGCAATCCAGATAAATCATCAGGAAAGACGTCTGGAAAATCCTGCACTACCTCGATCTCTGCAAGAGTAGTGACTCATCAGCCTCTGGTACTAATACCACGCTGGCAAGAAAAGCGTCACAACCCTTGTTTACCATGCGCATCGCCTTCATGGCAGAGATGACCACTTTCCCGCCAAGTTCCTTGGCAAGGGATGAGAGAACTCGTCCTCACAGGAATGCGGAAAACAATCCTCTTCCGACGACAATCCACTAACGCATAGTGCTCCTCTAGCCAATCCAGACCAAGAATAGCATCAAAGTCCTTCATCTTTAGCAAGAAGAAAAACCCTTCTAAGACTCTATCCTCAATGCACACAGGTACGACGGAATGCACTTCCTAGTCGATACCGTACCCGCAGGGGTGTGCACAGAAAAGGGACCTCTAAATCCTCAGACTCTATGCCTGACTCTAGAGCTAACTGCCTAGCGAACTGCTCGGAAATGAACGAGTGAGTGGCACCCGTATCAAACAAAACCCGAGCGTTCACACCTAGAAGTAAAACTGTACCTTCGGTGACATGCTCCGCCTGCTCGGCGTCCTCGCGCGCTAAAGCAAACACTCGAGCTGGGGCTCGAGGCCTTCCTGGTCTTCCTGTAGCTGGCGCTGCTGCCGCTACCGCTGCTGGGGCTGGCGCTCCGCGCTGGACTCCCTGCTGAAGTCTTGGACAATCTTGATCTTGTGGTCACTGCTCCGCACTTCAAGCATCTACCCGCTACCACCAACACTCGGAAACCACGTGTCTTCCCGCAATGGGGACACTCCTTCTTCACACCAGGGGAACGTACAGAAGGTACCTGAGTACTGCCGACTGCCACTGATCGTTGTTGTGTCTGGTACACAGCTTTCTTCTTGTCCTGTCGCTGGAACGTAGCTGCAGGTCTCTTCTGCGAAGCCTTCTTCTCTTCAAGATATTGCTCCATCTCACCCTCCTGCCTACAAGCAGCGCTGAGGGCCTCGTCCAAAGTGCGGTGGTCAAACGCCACTAGCCTCGTCCGCAGTGATGGCTTCAGGCCCATCACAAACTTCTTGTCTTCCTGCGCTCATCTGCACGATATGAGGTGCATATTTAGAGAGTTCATAAAATCTTGCCTCATACTCTAGCACGGTCATGGAGCCTTGAGTCAAAGAGAGGAACTCCTGCTCCATCCGATCTTGAATATGCTCGGGGACGAACTTGGCCGAAAGAGCCTCACGAACTCGTCCCAAGCAACATCAATCCCGCGTCCTCAAACTATGTACGTAGTAATGAAGCCCACCATACATCAGCTCTTTCCTGTAGCACACCGTTCATAAGAACATCTAAACAAATCTATCTTAACAGAACATACAAGCATATAAACTAAAGCATACCTGTAGCATGTAGGTGGCTAATGTGACCTTATCCTCATCTGCACACCTAATCCAGCTCTCAGCTAGTAATGGATCGCTCTCCCCCTTAAAAGAGGGTGGCAGCATCCTCTTGAATCTTTCCATGACGGAAGGTCCACCATAGTCCTGAGCTGGAACTTGAGCCTGCCATCCAACAACAATTAATACACATTCAACATAACATCATGCATTCAAATAACACAGACTACTAGTTGTTTCATTATTCTAACCTGAGCCTCCAACTGAGCCTGGAGTGCAGCCTGGGTGTGGGCCTGCGTCTGCATGGCCTGCACCAACCTTGCATGAACACTCCATAATCCACGGGCGGCGGTGGGGAAGTACAGGACCCTGTGGTGCCGGGGCCTGCTGCTCAGCCCGCTCCTCACATCTCGGCTCGTCCTCACGGGCCGGCGCTCTGCCACGCCTACCTCTCGAAGCCATGGCTGCAATAAATTTCAGCCACCATTAAAGCTACGTTACTTTATTTCCTAACCATTTTCTTATCTATTTTTCATTCATTATTAATCAATTCTACATATGTGGACATTCCTATGTAGACTTAGCATGTAATGAAGATGATGACTTATGTATATTCATGTGCAATCTCAACCGGTTTCTCTGATACCATCCCTGTGACGACCCTCATTATATCGGTACGGTTATACCAACCCACGTCGGTATAGTGAACGTTATCACAGTGGGGCATTTACCCAAACAATAACATACGATTGAGATGCTCATAAATATAAATACAGAGTAGCGGAAGTAAAAGAACCATCTTTCATTTATCTCATCATCCACATTTAACATACACGATTCATGTAACAATTTAAAGATCTAAAGTCCACATATTCCACATAAAGAAGTGCTAAAATAAAATACATAGTTGTCCACAAATTACATAGCGTTTCTATTACAATGCCTCAAATACATACTATGAAATCACAAAATGTCACAAGTGAACTCCAAAGAGCTAGTCTCCACGCTCGGAGTCGCTCTCCATGCCTCCTCTAACGGTGTAGCGTCGTCGACTAAGCCTGTACGCCGAAGCAAGTAATGAGTCTAAAGACACAGCAAATAACACCACACATATCATACATGCATATATCATACCAGGTTTTCATCCAAAGTCATAAGACAAAACATGTAGCATGCTTGACATCAATAAGAGACAACCTATCATGGTATTTCTACCAACTTAAACACATGGTTCATGATTTCAGATTTTTCCAATTAAAATGTCCTATCACATGCTTTCTACTTATTCCATCACATAAAGGTTTTACCTCCAATTAAGCAAAACATGAGAGCAACCAAACATGGTTTCTTACATACATGAAATGAGACCTTCTATCATGATTTCTACACATTCTTACACATGCTATTGTCGTTTTATACACTTTTAACTTGCTGTTTTGACATGAATTAGAAGTTCACACAAATCACATTAGAGCTACAATGTCATTAACTATATCATGGTGGCGCTTAAACGTGGAAACATTTACACATAAGTAAGAAATGCTACTAGCATGGATTCTATGCATTTGTACACATGTAAAGCATTTTCATAACTACGATTAGGTTGCTGTTATGATACAAGTTTAACATTAACGTATCATGGATCACCATTTCATCATCTAACACATTAGTTTCACATGTTTGCACAATTTCTTCATTCACATAGTTCACTTTTACACATTGCACATTTACACATATTCACACTACACAATTTACACATGGTCACATTCACATTTCACATTTTCACATTTTACACTTTAGTGCCGTGACACATAGTCCAAACCACCATTAGAATGACACATACACATCACATACACATAGACGCCACCTAGGCAATATAGTGACGACTCTTGGACTGCGCAGACCGAGAGAACAAGTCTCCACCCTAACCAGTGGTACTTGTCCACCTCCAGGATTTCATTCTAATGCCCTTAGGATCTTAACACATTGAACCTTCTCATGGGACTTTTCCATGATACGGTTCCACTGCCCTCTATGGAAGCAATGTCACACTTGGCACAGTCTCTACACATTACACATACCGATTTTTACACACATATTTACACATGGCGCACACACATCTTTTCATTCTCTCATTCACACACATGGCTCTGTTTTCCTAGCATGATACTACATATGACAGAGATTACACATTCAATAAGTTACATAAATCAGGTTGCACGCTCATTTTAAATCATTTTCACAATAACATGCATTATTCACATATTTTCGCATGGAAGTTTCATATTGCATTCTACAGTCGTCCAAACAGCCTGAAAATTTACCACATGCTGATTACAGGTTTATGACTAACATGGAAAATTTCACGTTTTTTTGACTCATAATGTAATACAGAAATTTAGGTATCAATCCTCATATCATTCGTAGTTCAATTTATCATGGCACACCACATGAATATTGAGTTTAACAGTTCGTAGCCCTGAACCCAACATACACAACCCCAGGAAATTTCTTCGGATTTATTACAGAACACACAATTTACAGGAGATTTTACAAGACCTACGCATGTTTTCTAATTCCATTCAGAAATTCAGTAAATCATGTGAGCATGGAGAAATTCCAGAAATTCAAAGCACGAACTGAATCACCCTCTCATGGTCTAAAAAATTTAGGGCATCCAAATTTCCCAGGATCATTAGAATATTGGGGGGAAACATACTTGGCTATTTCTTCCACATGCATTTCAATAAACTAATAAACTCTACCATCCACAAAAATATGCAAAATCATTCTCCCACACAATACATTAACTAGGGTACATAGCATATAGGAGTTACATTATATCCTCATCGCGAAAAACATAGAAAATAGTCATATAGAAGGAGAGAACAGCTGAATGTTCTGTCCTGACGAACTTAACGGCAGTCTCTGGCCGTTCAAGGGGTTGGACGACAAGATCGCTGGATGCCGACTGGAGATCTTGGCGGCAAGGCATTGACGCCAAGTTCCTGTCTGTGCAAGAGCACAGACCGAACTCCAAATACAGGGTCGAAAGGGGGATCCAGGACACGATTTAAAATCTGTAAAAATAGTAAAACCTACTAGACATCTACATGGATGAAATGTATGGGGTACTTGCCTTTAAATAAATCTTCAAAGGGATCAATGAGGTTGATGAAGCTCTCCTTGGGCAGTCCCAAGTAGTCTCCAAAACTTCCTTCCTCCTGGTTCTCAGTCGATCTCCACAGCAAGTTGGGGTCAGGGAGCTCTTCCTCGATGTTCCAGCTACCTCCTTGTTGCAGTAGAACGCCGGGAACACCTTCACATGGATGGATCCGAGCTTGCAAAGTCCAGCTTTTCTCACAGCTTGCTAGGGTTTTCTCTCCTCTTTGCAAAGAGCCAAAGAGAGCTCTTTCTGGTGCAGGAGGAGCTTGGTTTAAAGGAGAGGGGTCTCTCCTTTCCCGCAGGGGTGATGGGAAAGGCTCAGAGCCATTGGGGACAGCTCCCCAATGGCTGAGCTTCCTTCTCCAGGATTTCGGGGTCTGCAATGCATGCAGGTCAGAGATCTTAACGTCCACATCCATGGACGTTGGCTTAATTATTGGCGTCCATCGATGTGGACGCTGGATAAGCACGGACGTCCATTCATGTGGACGCCAATTGGATCCCTCGGCCAGAACCCAAAACATGCTGAAACCAGCTTAACTTTACATATATACATGCCATACACTACTACCATGCACACACTACCCTCATGCAATTCATACATTATTTACAACTAATTATACACATGCACACTAAGGATAACTAGTTAATACATACGTAGATATGTACATCTATCCATACACAACATGAATTATTTACACGAAATAGAATAATGCAACAAAATTCGAGGGCCTTACAGTTATCTTTAGACAATCAGTCAATGGCCAATATAGAGTACCAAGAAGTAGATGAGAGCACTAGATGAATAGACAAGATAGTAGAGTGAACGTGAATAGATGAGCGAGTAGAGTATAGATGAGAGTTAGTGGACCATGCACATGAAATGTCGAGTAATGAGCGATAGTAACTGTTGCACAACACGCGCACATGGTGTTGGCAGTCAGGCGGAATTCACGACCTTACCACTGGCCATGTTAAGCACAAGTCCAGCGGTCCGACGTGATTCAAGACGAGAGTGAATTTCTAATAGCCGTTGGACCATATTGATCACTAATGGGTGTAATAGGTGTAGGGTACAACCGGCTTGTCGACCATGTGGGGATCCATTGACAGAGGAGACTTACGGAGGCCTTGAGCAAAACTTACTAATCCGGCAGAAGAGTATCCGACGGAGAGTTCGTCCAGTCAAGAGAGAGTGTATATAAAACAGTGCTCGACGTTCTAAGGGAGTTCTAGAACAGTGGAGCGTCGATATTAGTATTTCCAAAAATCACGAGAAATGATAGACAAGTATACTTAAAATAGGGTAATTAATTACATAAATTACTAGATGTATTATGAAACAATTCATGCCAATTTATGCCATAATTGGATGGTTCAATGTGTGTGTAAGTGTCATGAAATTGTAGATAGAAAAGATCATGTGCATGTATTTTAATCATACATAAATGTTCAATTTATAATAGGCATTATTGTCTGTGTGTATGACTATTAAACAAGAGTACAACACGGTAGATAATAGCATTGCTGAGACAAGGGGTTTCTTGCAAAAAAAGAACACAGATCGCGACGTACCATGATGAGGGTCGCGATGGGGTCAACTGAGATCGCGACGTACCATGAGAGGGTCGCGATGGGGTCAACTGAGATCGCGACGGGTGCTTGTAAGGGTCGCGACAAGCTTAGTCAGGTCGGGCAGCAGATCGCGACGACAGGCCCTGTCGGGATCAGATCGCGACAGAGGGCGGTGTCACGATGACCCTTGTGAACGCGGCCTATCGGGGCGTCGCGTTCATAGGGTCTGCGCCCGAGTCCGACAGGGAAAGGACATACATTGGATTGCGGGCTAGAACTTACCCTATTTGACACAAGGTGGTTCACCAATCACAACTAATTGTATGGTCAACGAAAAATCACGAAACCAGTTGCAAAACGACCTAGACATGCATGGGTACTTACAATAAATAGGAATTGGAAAACAATCAGTGTTTGGACATGTTTTAAACACGGGTATTCATGATGAACATGAAACAGTACATATTTGAGATCAATGATTAAATTCGCAAGATAGGATGAATCAAATTTAGGGCTTTTAGGGGCAAAAGATGCCTAACATGCATCAGTCCTACAGTAAAAATCTCGTGTCATGGGGTTGAGTATACAAGGAGATGAAGAGTAAGAAGAGGGTTCGGGGTCATGTCAATTGCAGAACATGAAAAATCAAGAACGACAGATATGCTCGATGGAAATTATGAACCAAAGGCTTTGTTCCTGATAGACGAGACGTCCTACAGAAAAAAGTTCGTGGTTATGCTTGTGAGAATGCCTACCTTTGATCGTTTTCCTCTTCTAGGGTTAAGACTTGAAGAACTCGGGAAAAACTTGAGGGATCCTTTCTCTCCATGAATTCTCCTCCTCTTGGCCTCTCCTCCTGGTCCAGGAACCTCTTGGCACGAGCTAGGGCCGGCCATGAGGGTTAAGAGAAGTATTTAAGCTTCTCCCTATTCCCTTTCCTAGTTTAAGTCTATTTCCTATTAAATTTCGAATTTCCTTTTTTTCTCTCCCTTTTTAAGCAAGAGATCTCCTTTTTGGGTTGGGAGAGAGAGGATTTCATGGCCAACCCATTAGGGTAGGTTTAGGAATCCAATCCTAATTCAAACTAGCTATTTAATGCATTTAAGTATCTCTTATCTATTTTAGTAATATTTTAGTTACGAATTTTGGGTATTTCTCTATTATTCCCCTTCTTAAAATCTCTATTTTTGCCCACTAATTTCTAATGGGTCCATTTAATAAAGCCCATTACTTATTTTCATTTGATGGGTTTTATTTAATTCTCTTTTCTTTGATTTTCTAATTGCTTTTATTTTTTTATGTTTTTTTTTTGTTGAAAAATCTAGCTTGCTACATCGCCTTAGTACAAGTCAAAAAGGTGGCACTCCTTGGGATCTATATTTGGCAAATAATGAAATGCACAAGACGGTTTAATGCGTTCAGCTGGTTGATGTCAATCTTCCCATCCTTCAGTTTGTACTCGGGACTAACAATCCATAATCCTTCGCCTGGATATCCACAGTGACTGTGACGGTGGTGCAAACTCCAAATAAAGATTCAAAAGCTCATAGGTAATCTTAATCTGGGTTCCTTTGACAGTGGATGTCAAGGACCCGTCCTCCTTGTCTTCAAACAAATGTAAAATGCCTTCACTAGGTCTGGATAACTCACCTCTGACAAAGTTGCCATCTTCGTCTAGTTCATCCTCTACATTACTGCTGTAGAAACCGGAAAAATTTAATACTTAAAAATTCAAAATATTAATTCTTAAAATGAAATAATAGAAACATACATACCATTATCGTATGTGCACGAATACATCGAAAAATTCCGTAAAAATTATAAATCAACCCCAGACATTATTCCTAAGTGTTCCACGAAGAAATTCGTGCAACGAAAAATCTGATTGGCCAAGCGTATGTCACAATGTGACTAATTATCTAAACTATGAAACTAGGTCGGAAAACCGTTAACACGGAAAAATAACATGCCCGTAAATTCAACGAACATGTCGGAGAGACTTCCAACAACATGTAATGATTACACATTATCGGAATTGGACCAATGGACCCCCCATAGCCAAAGAATAAATTCAAGTAAGGAAAAATAATAATAATAATAATCTTGAATAAATTAGAAGATGTAAAGGAAAGGTAAATAATTAGAACCCATTAAACAAAAAATGATAATGGGCTTTGTTAATGGACCCATTAGAATTTAGTGGGCCAACATAATGATTTTTAAAGAATAATAATAAGAAAATACCCTAAAATTCGTAACTAAATTATTACCTAAATAGAAAAGGGTTATTTAATGCATTAAATAGGAAGTTTGAGTTAGAATTGGAATCCTAAACCTACCCTAATAGGTTGGCCACGAATTTAGCTCCCATCTTAACCCAAATAGGAAGTGAAAAGCTTGGGAGGAGGTTAGGAAAGGAGGAAATTCAGAATTTAATAGGATAGAGTACTATTAGGATTAGAAACATAACTAGCATAAATACTCTCCTAAAACCTCATGGCCGGCCCTAGCTCGTGCCAAGGGATTGCTGGACAGGAGGAGAGGCCAAGGAGGAGGAGATTTCATGGGGAGAAGAACTTTCAAGCTCAACCCCGTTCTTCAAGTTTTAGCCCTAGAAGAGGAAATCGAGTCAAGGTAGACATTCTCACGAGCAAAACTCAATTAAATCCATCTGTAGATTGTTCCATACATCAGGAACAAAAGCCCTCTTGTTTCTCCTTTTCATCGAGCCAATCTTTTGATCTCTATTTTTGAAATTACAAATATGATGAACCCGACCCTTCTTCTTTATTCTTGATCTCCATGTATACTCAACCTCGTGCTCTCAAATTTTAACTAGAGTTACTGATGGATGTTAGGCATCTTTTGCCCTTAAAAGCCCTAATTTTTATCCATCCTTGTCACGAATTAAATCTTGCATGATTTCGACAATGTACTGTTGAGGTTAACCTTAACTTGTGTTACAAGTTCCATACCTCTTTGTGGAGTCGTTTTTAGACCAAGTGTTCAACAGAGAACTTGTTACCTCATGCGTCTACTTTCATTTGGCACCGGTTTCCCCAATTTTTTTGACTGTAGTGAGAGTATTAGTCTGAACATTACCACTGTGTCAGATTCACATAGTCAATCACAATACGTTTTATTACCTAGTTAAACGACCTTTGTTTCTCAATTATTTACTACTGTAGAAAGTATTGGAAGTAATCTAACTAACAAAGGTGGTTTCACTCGATTTGGATCACCCTAGCATTGTTTTGATTTTTTCAAACCCACAGGTGTCAAACCTAATCCAAGTCAGAGTTGGAAATAGGTAGAAAAAGCAACCCAAACGTCATTTTCAGGTAGCGACAGGTTGACACGTCGCTACCATAACGCGAAAACATCATGGTCGCGACCCATACCAAAAATCAGGCCGTTTCGTGGTCTTCTTCAAAAGGCGACAAGTTCATGGTCGCGTTCACTTTCAGAAGGCGACAGGCATCGTGTCGCAATCTGCCTATGTCCACTTAATCGGCCATAAACTTTCTATAGACCCGGATTGACTAGCCGTTTTCTTTGCTGGATTTCTCATTCAAAGGGATTCAATTTGGTATATTCATGTGTGAGATTTAATGAAAATCAATGAGTTATGACCTTAGTAATGAAGGGATGAGACTGCATTTGCCATCTAAAAGGCATACATCTTAGTTTCCGTCGTTTTACGTCGTTCCTTGCATGTGTGAGTTTGATCTCTTCTACGAAGGTTCTAGAAAGTCTTAACATGCATTTATCAACCCATATCAAAGTTAAAACATGTTTACATAATTTTTAATTGATCTTAAGTTCATAATCATGCTCTCTATTGCGATTATCACTTCTTGCCTTGTTATCAAACTTTCTAAAAACACATGTTATAAAATGGAGTCATATTGAATGATTTAAAATGCAATAACACGACATCTTTCTATCTATGATTTCTCTCACACGTTCACACACTTGAACCATCCAATTATGGCTTGACTTGGCACAAAAAATATCATAATGTATCTGGTTAATTTATTGAAATAATGTACATTAAATTGCTCTATTTTAAATGAACTTGTCTTCGTTTCTCGTGCTGTTTGGGAATACTGTTACCGACGCTCCACTATTCTAGAATTCCTCTAGAACGTCGAGCACTTGTTTCTATATTTACACCCTCTTGACTTGGACGAACTCTGTGTCTAATACTCCTTCCGCCGGACTAGTAAATCCTTGTTCAAGGCCTCCGTAAGTCTCCTCTGATCATAGATTCCCACATGGTCGACGAGCCGGTTGTACCCTAACACCCATTACACCTTTAGGGATCGATATAATCCAAACGGCTATTAGAAGTTCGCTCTTACCTTGAATCACGTCGGACCTCTGGACTTGGGCATAACATGGCCAGCGGGAAGATCGTGAATTCCACCTGACTGCCAATACGATGTGCGCGTGTTGTGCAACTCTTACTATGCCTATTTACTCGTTGTTTTACGTGATGTACCTTAGCTCTCATCTATACTCTACTCGCTCGTCTATTCACATTCTCTCTACTATCTCGTCTATTCATCTAGTGCTCTTATCTACTTCTTGGTACTCTCTATTGTCCATCTTGCTTGTCTTCAAATAAACAAAAATAACTAATGCCTAAACAAAAATAACTAATGCCTGCGCAATAGGGCCCTGATCTGGTCCTGGGAGGAGCGCCCGAAAAGTGCCATTTGCCCATGGGAGTTAACATGATCAGGATGTTGGCATTACATCCAAGTGCCATTTAATAATCAAAACAAGTGCTATGTTCTCTCGTTGTCTCCGACAACAAAGTGCCATTTAATAATCACAACAAGTGCTATGTTCTCTCGTTGTCTCCGACAACAAAGTGCCATTTAATAATCACAACAAGTGCTATGTTCTCTCGTTGTCTCCGACAACAAAGTGCCATGTTCCCTCGTTGTCTTCGACAACAAAGTGCTATGTTCTCTCTCGGCTATCTACGGATAACCAAAGTGCCATTTACTCTCTATATGGCCAACTACTTTCTCTCTCCTTGCTATATATATCGTTTGCTAGTACTTGACACTGTCGCTACTTGCTATTGTGTTGTTATCGTTTTCTATCGTAACTTGACTTTAATTCCTCGTGCTATACTGATTCATCTGCTATCTGCACCATGTTACTTGTGCTATTACGTTCACAACTTTATCTGACTCTTCTATCATTAGTTACTCTGCCATTTAATGCATTAATTATTTAAGCCTGCTTGAGCCTTAGATTTAAGTCCTACTGGGAGTTATCGCTCACCCTTCGTTATTTATTATTGTGTCTCAGGTAAGTCGGACGATGACGTTATACGTACCAATGGGACGGGACCAGAGTGATGAGTGACCTGGAGTCAAATGACGAAGTTCCCTGGCATAATTGAGTCTAGTAGTTATTACTTTAGATTTCTTTTCATTGAAATGTTGTCATTAAGCCCTATGTATTGGCTCCGAATTAGTGGTTGTAATAGTGATTTTATAATGAAATGAAGAATTTTTATTCAATTTATTGTTCAATAGATGCTCTGAATTGTTCAACTGTTGTACATTTTACTCGACTATGTACTTGGTTCACGTTCTCGCCGATTTATGCCGCTGCTAAATTGGCGGGGCGTGACAGTTGGTATCAGAGCCTAGGATGTCCTTATTAGGATATTTTATGTCCTAGGATGTTCTAGGTGAACTGCCATGACACGTGTCTAAGTCAACCACCATACCTATGTGAGAGATGGGTAAAGCTTGGGGTTATGCTAGGAGCTAACTATATGTACAAACACCCTAAGACTAAAGCAGAACTTAATAAATTATTATTGCTCGCAGGAGACTAGAGGAGATGGCTGGCGAGCGTGCACCAATGGTTGAAATACAACGGACCGTACAAGGGTTGACTCAAGCCCTTGACAACGTGATTCAAGCAAGAGCAAGAAATGGGCCAGGAGCCTTATATGGGAACTTTCAACGAACAAATCCCCCTAGGTTTAATGGAACTCCGGATCCCGATGAAGCCAAAAACTGGGTGAAGGCGATGGAAGAATCTTTAGAGTTATGCAATGTTCAGAGCATGAGAAAGTCCTTCTGGCAACCTTCCAGTTGGACCGCGATGCTAGAGCTTGGTGGGAAGCAGCCAGTCATCAATTACCCAACATCAACATAGAGTGTGGAGAATTTTTAGAACTCTTCACCACCAAATATTTTTCCGAGAGGATTCGTGAGAAGAAGAAACTCTTAATGGAAGCCGACATGAGACCAACTCAAAGGCTAGTTCTGGCATGTCAGCAAGCTGCTCACCTGCTAGAAAGAGCTCTGGAAGCAACTAAGGAGATTAAAAAGGGGACCAATAAGAATGAGAAAAGAAGACATAACCATGGGATGAAGACAAATCAGCAAATGAAACGTAACAAAGAGATTTCCAGAATCACTTGTCTTCATTGTCACAAGCCAGGTCATGCGGCCAAAGAGTGTTGGCGAAGCATGGTGCATGTTTACGTTGTGGCGATTTAGAACATCAAATGCAAGACTGCCCTCTTCTAAAGGAACCACCAACTAACACAAAAGATCTCAATTCCGTGACAAGAGGGAATCAGCCAAACGACGATAAAAAAAAAATGAAGAAGAGTAAGAAGAACAACATACATTAGCCCTCATTCGCAAAGGACGATGTGAGAACTGCAATAGGATAGGCCACATATCAGAGGAATGCTGGAGAAGAATAGGCGCTTGCCTATGCTGCAGAAATCGCAATCATCGCATTTCCGAGTGCCCTATACTTAAGGAGCAGGAGAAAGAGGAGCGCTCGACTGGGCAAAAGAGGCCTGGCCAACTTCAAGCTGTGCAGGAAGTTGAGACCCCCGAGGAGGGTGGAGTCGTGGAAGGTAATTCTAAACTTACCCTGATTACTACTTTTACCATAGTGTGACTATTTATATCTGAATGAGTCATGGAATTTGGTGGACCAAATTCTTTTTAAGTGGGGGAGGATGTAGCAACCCGAAAAAAATTAATACTTAAAAATTCAAAATATTAATTTCTTTAAAAATGAAATAATAGAAACATACGTACCATTATCGTATGTGCACGAATACATCGAAAAATTCTGTAAAAATTATAAATCAACCCCAGACATTATTCCTAAGTGTTCCACGGAGAAATTCGTGCAACGAAAAATCTGATTGGCCAAGCGTATGTCACAATGTGACTAATTATCTAAATTAGGAAACTAGGTCGGAAAACCGTTAACACGGAAAAATAACGCGCCCGTAAATTCAACGAACATGTCGGAGAGACTTCCAACAACATGTAATGATTACACATTATCGGAATTGGACCAATGGACCCCCCATAGCCAAAGAATAAATTCAAGTAAGGAAAAATAATAATAATAATAATCTTGAATAAATTAGAAGATGTAAAGGAAAGGTAAATAATTAGAACCCATTAAACGAAAAATGATAATGGGCTTTGTTAATGGACCCATTAGAATTTAGTGGGCCAACATAAGGATTTTTAAAGAAGAATAATAAGAAAATACCCTAAAATTCGTAACTAAATTATTACCTAAATAGAAAAGGGGTATTTAATGCATTAAATAGAAAGTTTGAGTTAGAATGGATTCCTAAACCTACCCTAATAGGTGGCCACGAATTTAGCTCCCATCCTAACCCAAATAGGAAGTGGAAAGCTTGGGAGGAGGTTAGGAAAGGAGGAAATACAGAATTTAATAGGAGTTAGAGTACTATTAGGAATTAGAAACATAACTAGCATAAATACTCTCCTAAAACCCTCATGGCCGGCCCTAGCTCGTGCCAAGGGATTGCTGGACAGGAGGAGGCGAGGCCAAGGAGGAGGAGATTTCATGGGGAGAAGAGCCTTTCAAGCTCTCAACCCCGTTCTTCAAGTTTTAGCCCTAGAAGAGGAAATCGAGTCAAGGTAGGCATTCTTATGAGCAAAACTCAATTAATCCATTGTAGATTGTTCCATAAATCAGGAACAAAAGCCTCTTGTTTCACTCTTTTTCATCGAGCCAATCTTTTGATCTCTATTTTTGAAATTCTGCAAATATGATGAACCCGACCCTCTTCTTATTCTTGATCTCCATGTATACTCAACCTCGTGCTCTCAAATTTTAACTAGAGTTACTGATGGATGTTAGGCATCTTTTGCCCCTAAAAGCCCTAATTTTTATCCATCCTTTGTCACGAATTAAATCTTGCATAATTTCGACAATGTACTGTTGCGGTTTAACCTTGACTTGTGTTACAAGTTCCATACCTCTTTGTGAAGTCGTTTTTAGACCAAGTGTCCAACAGAGAACTTGTTACCTCATGCGTCTACTTTCATTTGGCTTGGTTTCCCCAATTTTGTTGACTGTAGTGAAAGTATTAGTCCGAACATTACCACTGTGTTAGATTCACAAAGTCAGTCACAATACGTTTTATTACCTAGTCAAACGACCTTTGTTTCTCAATTATTTGATACTGTAGAAAGTATTGGAAGTAATGTAACTAACAAAGGTGGTTTCACTCGATTTGGATCACCCTAGCATTTGTTTGATTTTTTCAAACCCACAGGTGTCAAACCCAATCCAAGTCGGAGTTGGAAATAGGTAGAAAAAGCAACCCAAACGTCATTTTCAGGTAGCAACAGGTCGACACGTCGCCACCATAACGCGACAACATCATGGTCGCGACCCATACCAAAAATCAGGCCGTTTTGTGGTCTTCTTCAGAACGCGACAAGTTCATGGTCGCGTTCACTTTCAGAAGGCGACAGGCATCGTGTCGCGTTCTGCCTATGTCCACTTAATCGGCCATAACTTTTTTTATAGACCTCGGATTGACAAGACGTTTTCTTTGCTGGATTCCTCATTCAAAGGGCTTCAATTTGGTATATTCATGTGTGAGATTTTAATGAAAAATCAATGAGGTATGACCTTAGGAAGTGAAGGGATGCGACTGCATTTGCCATCTAAAAGGCATACATCTTAGTTTCCGTCGTTTTACGTCGTTCCTTACATGTGTGAGTTTGATCTCTTCTACGAAGGTTCTAGAAAGTCTTAACATGCATTTATCAACCCTATCAAAGTTAAAACATGTTGACATAATTTTTAATTGATCTTAAGTTCATGATCATGCTCTCTACTTGCCGATTATCAACTTCTTGCCTTGTTATCAAACTTGCTAAAAACACATGTTATAAAATGGAGTCATATTCAATGATTTAAAATGCAATAACACGACATCTTTCTATCTATGATTTCTCTCACACATTCACACACTTGAACCATTCAATTATGGCTTGACTTGGCACAAAATATCTCATAATGTATCTGGTTAATTTATTGCAATAATGGACATTAAATTGCTCTATTTTAAATGAACTTGTCTTCGTTTCTCGTGCTGTTTGGGAATACTGTTACCGACGCTCCATTGTTCTAGAATTCCTCTAGAACGTCGAGCACTTGTTTCTATATTTACACCCTCTTGACTTGGACGAACTCTATGTCGGATACTCCTTCTACCGGACTAGTAAATCCTTGTTCAAGGCCTCCGTAAGTCTCCTCTGATCATAGATTCTCACATGGTCGACGAGCCGGTTGTACCCTAACACCCATTACACCTTTAGGGATCGATATGATCCAAACGGCTATTAGAAGTTCGCTCTTACTTGAATCACGTCGGACCTCTGACTGTGCATAACATGGCCAGCGGAAGATAATAATTTCCACCTGACTGCCAATACGACATGCACGTGTTGTGCAACTGTTACTATCGCTATTTACTCGTTGTTTTACGTGATGTACCCTTAGCTCTCATCTATACTCTACTCGCTCGTCTATTCACGTTCTCTCTACTATCTCGTCTATTCATCTAGTGCTCTTATCTACTTCTTGGTACTCTCTATTGGCCATCAATTGCTTGTCTTCAAATAAAAAAAAATAACTAATGCTTGCGCAATAGGGCCCTGATCTGGTCCTGGGAGGAGCGCCCGAAAAGTGCCATTTGCCCATGGGAGTTAACATGATCAAGATGTTGGCATTACATCCAAGTGCCATTTAATAATCAAAAACAAGTGCTATGTTCTCTCGTTGTCTCCGACAACAAAGTGCCATGTTCCCTCGTTGTCTTCGACAGCAAAGTGCTATGTTCTCTCTCGGCTATCTACGGATAACCAAAGTGCCATTTACTCTCTATATGGCCAACTACTTTGTCTCTCCTCGCTATATATATCGTTGCTAGTACTTGACACTGTCGCTACTTGCTATTGCGTTGTTATCATTTTCTATCGTACTTGACTTTAATTCCTCGTGCTATACTTGATTCATCTGCTATCTGCACCATGTTACTTGTGCTATTACGTTCACAACTTACCTGACTCTCTCTATCATAGTTACTCTGCCATTTATGCATTAATTATTTAAAGTCTGCTTGAGCCTGAGATTTAAGTCCTACTGAGCGTTATCGCTCACCTTCGTTATTTATATTGTGTCTCAGGTAAGTCAGACGATGACGTTATACGTACCAATGGGACGGGACCATAGTGATGAGTGACGTGGAGTCAAATGACGAAGTTTCCCTAGCATAATTGGAGTCTAGTAGTTATTACTTTAGATTTCTTTTCATTGAAATGTTGTCATTGAGCCTTATGTATTGGCTCCGAATTAGTGGTTGTAATAGTGATTTTATAATGAAATGAAGAATTTTTATTCAATTTATTGTTCAATAGATGCTCTGAATTGTTCAACTGTTGTACATTTTACTCGACTATGTACTTGGTTCACATTCTCGCTGATTTATTCCACTGCTAAATTGGCGGGGCGTGACAACTGCAATGATGCTGCCCATTCCATTCTTCTGCAAGTCTGCAACATCCACTGCCTTGTTGCCACATACCTTGATCTTCACAGTGGTATACCTCTCTTGCTGCTCGGCGGTAAGAAACGCAGCTCCATAGCCCCCGACGCTGCCGGATACACCAGACGCGGCCATGGATTTGAATGGAGAAAGTTTCTGGTTGATTAGAATGAGGAAAGGAGCAGAAGCCCTCAAGAAATTTCTCGCGGGAAGGAGGTGGAAGCTTTGAAATCCCAGAGAGTCGATGCCGGAGTCGATAGGGTATCGCCTCAGGCAAGTTGAAGGAGATGAAGACGAAGGGTGAATCGTTGTACACACAGTTTCACATTTTTATCAAAAGAATAAGAGTGACTTTTCGAACAAGAGGCACCATAATGGTAGAAAATGACAAAGTGACCAGTTCGAGAGGAATAAATACTTTAAAATTAATTAAACGTCTCAGATAAGTAAGAAACAAGTAATATTTTAATGAGATTTTGCTTAACTACAGGGGAGAGAAAATTTGGTTATTCTGAAATAATTTATATTTCAGTTTTATACAGATAAATCTTTCACAATTTACACGTGCCTAGTTCCCTTCTAAGAGAAGTAAATCTCTCTTCAGGTAAGGCCTTTTTGAAGATATCTGCTAACTGATTTTGTGCATCTACAAGAAATATTATATTACCATTAGCTACATGATCACGAATAAAATAGTACCTAACCTCAATGTGCTTTGTCTTTGAATGCTGGACTGGATTCTTGGTAAGATTTATTGCACTTGTGTTGTCGCACAGTAATGGAATTGTCTTGATCTGCAGTCCATAATCCTCAAGTTATTGTTTAATCCACAATAGTTGTGTACAACAACTTCTAGCAGCCACGTACTCAGCTTCAGCTGTAGACAGTGCTACTGAATTTGCTTCTTTGAGGACCACAAAATCAGACATCCTGCAAGAAATTGACAACATCCACTGGTGCTTTTCTATCTACCTTGCATCCAGCATAGTCAGCATCAAAATATCCTACTAATTAATTTCACATGAATTTAGGTACCATAATCCTAGATCATGACTTTGGCTAAGTATCTAAAGATCCTTTTATCACAAATTAAATGAGACTCTTTAGGATCTGCCTGGTACCTAGCACACATACATACGCTAAACAATATATCAGGTCTACTTGCTGTTAAATAGAGTAATGAACCTATCATACCTCTGTAAAGTTTCTGATCTACTTTCTTACATTTTTGTCACTATCTAGCCTTGTTGATGTGCTAATGGGTGTTGACAGTGGCTTGTCATTTTCAAATCCAAACTTCTTTAGTAATTCTTTGGTGTACTTGACTTGACAGATGTGAGATCCTTCCTTTCTTGTTTGATTTGCAATCCGAGGAAGTAGTTGAGCTTTCCCATCATGCTCATTTGAAATTCTCCCTGCATAAGCTTTTCAAAATACTTGCAAAGAGATTCATCAGTAGAGCCAAATATTATATCATCAACATATATTTGAACGAGTAACACATTTTAAGTTTAGACTTAATGAATAATGTGCTATCTACTTTTCCTATAATGAAACCATGATTTAACAAAAATGAACTAAGCCTTTCATACCAAGCTCTAGGTGCTTACTTTAATCCATACAAGGCTTTATGCAACTTAAAAACATGATTTGAAAAATCCATGTCATCAAAACCAGGCGGTTGTTCACATATACCTCTTCCTTTATAAACCATTCAGAAAAGCAGATTTTACATCCATTTGAAAGTGTTTTAAATTTAATGCAGAAGCATATGCAAGTAAAATCCTAATTGCCTCAAGTCTAGCCACTGGTGCATAGGTTTCATCGAAATCTATGCCTTCCTCTTGGGAATAGCCTAGAGCTACCAATCTGGCCTTGTTTCTTATGATCACCACCAGCTTCATCCAATTTGTTTCTGAACACCCATTTGGTGCCAATCATAGGATGATCTGATGGTCTCGGAACAAGGGACCATACTTGGTTTCTCTTGAACTGATTTAGTTCATCTTCCATGGCTAATATCCAAGATTCCTCAGTTAGTGCTTCATTGAACATCTTAGGATCTATTGTGATACAAAAGCTAAATAATCACATGTAATTACATTACCTCTTGTTCTTACCCCAACAGATGGATCTCCAATTATGTGTCCAGTGGGTGATCCTTCTTATACCTTCATTCCTTTGGAAGATTGTCATGTGATGTATCATTTTGTTGTAGATCTTCCAAGGGTGGATCTTCCTTATCCTCAATAGATGTGTTCTTTAGCTTCTTGGACAGTTCATTTGTATCCTCAACATCACTATCTACTTCCTTTCTCAAGGAAGGGTTAGTCTCATTAAAAATAACATGTACCGTCTGTTCAATTAATAAACTATGTTTATTGAATACTCTATACCCTTTGGGTTTAGAAGCATACCCATGAAAATACCTTCATCTGATTTGGAATCTAACTTACCAATATCTCTTTTGTCGTTGTTGTGGATGAAGCATGGACATCCAAAGATTCTGAAATGGCTAATTTTTGGCTTCTTCTGCTTCTATAATTCATATGAAGTCTTCTTCAGAATTGGCCTGATCATTACCCTGTTGATTATGTAACAAGCTGTGTTGATGGCTTCGGCCCAAAAGTACCTTGGCAAATCATATTCTGATAGCATTGTCCTTATCATATCCAATAGGGTTCTATTCTTTCTTTCAGCAACTCCATTTTGCTGTGGTGTCCTTGGTGGCTGAGAAGTTGTGTTCTATTCCTTGGCTATCACAGAATTTTGCAAAGCTCTCATTTAAAATTCTCCTCTGTGATCTGATCGGATACTAATGATGCTATACTTCTTATCCTTTTGAACTTTCTTGCTGAAACTAACAAAACTCTCAAAAGTATCATCCTTGTGTTCTAGGAAGAAACCCATGTAAACCTGGAGTAGTCATCTACTATAACAAATCCAAAGTTCTTTCCCCCGAGACATGGTCCTCATTGTTCCAAATAAATTCTAAGGGTTTAGAGGTTGTTACCACAGTCTTTGACTTGAAGGATGACTTGGTGTGCTTACCTTTTGCACACGGTCCACAGACACTAATCATTTTTGTACTTACTTTGGGTAGGCCTTCCACCAAGCTTCTCTTGATCAACTTTCTCATACCATCCATGCTGCAGTGGCTGAGTCTTCGATGCTAGAGATCTGTTGACTGCTCTTTATTTGCTGCCAGACATATGTCCTGATCCTTTAGTTCTTCCAAATAAAGTACATATAGGTTCTTTTCTCTGTTAGCGTCAAAAATGACTGCACCATCCTTTATAATACTGCACTTTGACTCTTGAAATCTGATCTGATGTCCTTTATCGCACAGTTGGCTGATACTAATAAGGTTGTGCTTTAGTCCTTTGACGCATAGCACATCTTCGATAACGGTTTGTCTTTACTGCCTACTGATCCACTGCCTATCACAGTCCCATTTTCATTGTCTCCATACTTGACTGTTCCTTCTTCAGCTTCAAGATCCGAGAATAACTTTCTGTTCCCTAACATGTGCCTTGAGCATCCGCTATCCAAGTACCATTTGGATGCTCGAAGGTTTCCCTGCATTAAAAACATTAAGCTTTAGGTACCCAAGTTCTTTTGGGTCCTGGTTGGTTAGTATTATCAATTTTTCTTTTAATTATCCATATTTTATGTTTAGTTGGACATGATATTTTAATGTGTCCTAACTTATTACAATGGCTACAGCAAGACATTTTAGTTATCTTTTCAGTTGGAATGTATTTAAAATTTCATTTATATGTTGTGTCTTGTTCAGGTACAAATTTAGGAGTTAGATATATTTAAGATACTACTATTCCTCATTATCGGGAGGAGTATAACCTAATCCATGTTTCTTTTTACTGACCGTCTTGCACCTTTTAATATTAATGTTGTTTGCCATTAGTAAATTTTTCTAGTGTGCTTGACAATTTTTCATTTTCTGTTGTTAAAGTGTAACTTCTTGTTTTTATTTATTTACAGTTTCTTGGTTTTCCAACTCGTTAATTGTTCATTTTTATTTTTCAAGTCTTCACATAACAATTCATTTCTCCTTTTTAGTTTAGTAATTTGTTTTTCCATTTGCTCATTTTCAGATTTTAAGTCTGAATTAGTATTTTCTAAGCATGCGAGATTTTTCTTATTGGCTTTTAGTGACTTACATACTTCTTTATATTTACAATACAGTTCATTAAAAGCTTCTTTTAAGTTGTCAGAATCAGATTCATTGCACGAAGAGAAAGATGAGTCTGATGTTACCTTGTCTTTGACGTTGGCCATGAACGCCAGGTTGGCTTCTTCTTCTTCTTCATTGCTTGAGCTTGACTCACTGTCCGAGTCACTATTGTTGTCCCATGTTGCTGCCATGGCTTTCTTCTTAAATCTTCTGGGTCTTCTGGTGTTGTCTTTCTTTCTAAACTCAGTTTTCTTGAGCTTCGGACATTCTGCCTTGATATGCCCGGGCTTCTTGCATTCATAGCAAATCGGTTCAGTCTTCTTTGCATCTTTGACTTTTGACCTTTTGAAGTATTTTCCCTTCTTGAAGTATCTTCTTCCGGACTGATACTTCTTTTTCTTAGCCAAGAGGCGTTGTAACCTTCTGGATAGCATTGCTTCTTCATCTTCACTGTTGTTCATGCTTTCTTGGCTATATGAGCCTTCTTCTGATGTGTCTTCTTCTGCCTTGAGTGTGTTGAATGGTTATTTCTGCTAGATGATTCTCCCAACCTTTCCATGTTAATCTCATGGGCCATAAGGGACCCAATGAGTTTCTCTAACGACATTATCTCAAGTCGTTAGCCTCTTCTATTGCTGTTACTTTGGAGTCCACGAGGTAGGTAAGGATCTGAGAATTTTCCTAACCATGTCTCCCATCTGATAGGTATTACCAAGACCAGCCAATCCATTAGTGATGTCGGTGAACCTACTGTACATCTGTGTAATTGTTTCACCGGGTTGCATCTGAAATCTTTCATATTGAGTTACCAGAATATCTATTCTGGTTTCCTTTACCTTTTCAGTACCGTCATAAGTGATCCTTAACTTTTCCCACATTTCCATAGTGGATTTGTAGGCTGATATGCGGTTGAACCTTTCTTGCTAAGAGCACAACATAGGATACTCTTGGCCTTGCAGTTCAGAGAAATCTTCTTCTTGTCATCTTCGTCCATTTATCTTTTCATTCGTGACCAAAAGATATCCTTCTTCAACTATCGACCATATTTGATAGTCAGACCTTGTAGAAAGAATTCCATCCTTGTTTTCCAATATGTGTAGTCTTCACCATCGAACAGCGGTGGCCTGTTTACTGACTTACCTTCGAAGTGACCTTGAGCTGCCATTTGATCTTTTCTCTTCAGATCATTGGATCTTCTTCTTTGTTGAGAGACTAGCTCTGATACCACTTGTTGCCCAGCTAGCAACCCCAGAGGGGGGGTGAATGGGATTCTTAAATTTTGAATACCTAAACTTGTCCACAAAACGTTCACACAAAACACACTTCGATAACAGTTAGTGTTAGTGAAAAGATAAACAGCAAACACAGGCAAGAACACACACACTGCACAAGATTTATCCTGGTTCGGACCTCCTCTTCACAGGAGTCCTACGTCCAGTCCATGAGCAACAACTCAGGATTCACTACCCAAGGGTACAGTCCCCCTCAAGGACACTTACACACTCAGCCGCAACTGGTCTTCTCTTCACAATCCGAAGAGGAAAACAACACCCTGGATCCCACCAAGTCTTCCTTCAACACGAATGAAAATAAACACCCTGGAACCCCTAGGTCTTCCTTCACACGAAGGGAATAAACACAACGGAGTGTACAAGAGATGATACGCCCCTGGACCAAGCTAATAGCACAATGCTTGATCCGAAGCGAATACTGAGAGGGAAAAAGATCTACAACTTAGACTACTCTCAGTACTTAAAAGCTCTCTCAAGGTTTTTTCACTACACACAGAGAGCAAGAGCTATGACAAACAATGGAATGAGACTTGAGCTCTTCTATGGTGCTTGCAGATTTTGAATTCTCAAGATGTATCTTCACGTAGGCACCATCTTCTATTTATATCTTCTTTGAAAAATGTAGCTGTTGAAGTATCCGTTGTTCTATGTTCAGAGAACATTAGACTACCTGGATTTCCTTTGCAGTCAACGGTTCTTTGCGTTCCATGCACGAAAGAAGAAAGTCCTTCTTGATATCCTCTAGCTTCTACTTATCCCAACGTTGTATAGAGTCGTGCTGTCAGAGACCTGCACACATTAAATGCTAAAACATAGACAGCTAAGATGTCTCTTGTTGTTAGTCAACGTTAGAGTGAGAATACATCAAAATAAAATTACATGCAGAAGCATAAGAATAGAAGATATGGACATGCATCGTGTAGAGAAATGTATGGTTATATTTAATGCATGGATAAAAGAGAAATACGCGGTATGACTTTGACTTGTCAAGATATTTGAATATCAAGTGTTATTGTCCATGAAGTCGATATAGCATGACTTATGAAATCGTTGTGTGAATGAGTCATTGTTCATGTGAATCGTTGCTCATTCGTAAACAAATCGTTGTACGCACAAATCGTTATGCATCCATAACCAAATCGTTCTAGATAACAAATCGTTATGACACTATAAGCAAATTGTTATGAGCAAATCATTATAACCAAATCGTTATGACAGTATAAGCAAATTGTATGAGCAAATCGTTATGACACTATAAGAAAATCGTTATGACACTATAAGCAAATCGTTATGAACAAATCGTTATAACCTAATCGTTATAACACTATAAGCAAATCGTTATGATACTATAAGCAAATCGTTATAATCAAATCAATGTAAGCAAATCGTTGTTTCACTTATCGAGTCGATGTTGTGAGAAAATCGTTGTGGGACGAAATCGTTGTGAGAGTAAATCGTTATCTCACTTAGAAAATCGTTGTGAAACAAAATCGATGTGAGACAAATCGTTGTGAGATTGAAATCGTTATACTCACTTGTCGAATCGTTATGAGAGCAAATCGTTATGCTCACTTACGAAGTCGTTGTGAGATTGAAATCATTGTGAGAGCAAATCGTTGTTCTCACTTAGCAAATCGATGTGAGAGCAATTCGTTGTTCTCACTTATCAAATCGATGTGAGAGCAAGTCGTTGTTCTCACTTATCAAATCAATGCAATAGCGAATCGTTCTGAGATCGAAATCTATGTGATCACTTAGCAAATCGTTCTGAGATCGAAATCGATGTGATCACTTAGCGAATCGTTCTGAGATCGAAATCGATGCGATCACTTAGCGAATTGTTCTGAGATCGAAATCGATGCGATCACTTAGCGAATCGTTCTGAGATCGAAATCGATGCGACCACTTAGCGAATCGTTCTGAGATCGAAATCGATGCGATCAAATCGTTCTGAGATCGAAATCGATATAAACCCAAAAATGATATGATACTTATGAAATAGTTATTCTTTGCGATGACTTATGAAATCGTTATGCTTCAAAGCGAGTTGATGTGTACTTAGAGAAATTTCATGCTCTGAAAATAAAAACAACAGTGTAAGGATTTACTTACAAGTAGTTGCTTGATTTTGCCTAGTTTATTTCTGTGACTAAGCTTCATAAAAACTTGTTAGATACTATTGTTAGGATTTTGTTAATCACTAAAATAGATATATATTCATGAAATTAAATGGGGATGATCTGATCATCACGATCTACTAACTAAATCAAGGAGAAACAAGGAGAGGATCCTTCTTAGTCGGGATTAGAGAGAAGCTAGAACAAAGACTAGATTTTTCTGTAGCAAATGATGGGAGATTACTATTCCGAGGACGAACATGTGTCCCTGATCATGGGGAACTCAAAAAGAAGTTGTTAAATGAAGCTCATCAGTCAAAGTACACAATTCATCCGGGATCACAAAGATGTACCAAGACTTGAAAAGGTCTTATTGGTGGCCGAATATGAATAGGGATGTGGCCGACCATGTGCATATTGTTTAACATGCATGAAAGTCAAGGCTGAGCATTTCCGAACGGCTGGGTGATTGCTACCGTTAGAAGTCCCAGAATGGAAGTGGGATAGCATTGAGATGGACTTTATCATGGGATACCCAAGACTAGAGGTGGCATGGATGCGATTTGGGTGATAGTAGATCGATTGACTAAGTCGGCTCATTTCCTGCCGATTAAGAGCACCTGGTCAGTAGATATGTTGGCTGCACTTTATGTTAAAGTGGTAGTTAGATTGCATGGGGTTCCATCTACTATAATATCGGATCGGGACCCTAGATTTACTTCACACTTCTGGAAGGGTTTTACAAGCAGCCAATTGGTACCAAACTAAATTTTAGCACTGCCTTTCATCCACAGACTGATGGACAACTAAAGAACACAAATCAATTGTGGAGGACATGCTTCGTGCTCCTGTGCTAGATTTTAGAGGACGATGGGATGACCAGTTGTACTTAATGGAGTTTGCATATAACAACAACTACCAGGCAAGTATCAAAATGGCATCGTTTGAAGCCTTATATGGTAGCAGTTGCAGATCACCCCTTTGTTGGGAGGAGGTTGGAGAGAATCAATGGGCTGGACCTGACTAATCGAAGTGACTGTCAGGAAGGTTCAGATCATCAGGGAAAGTCTGAAGATAGCGCAGTCAAGACAGAAAAGTTATGCAGACAAAAGAAGGAGAGAGCTGGAATTCCAAGTGAGCAACTATGTTTTCTTAAAGGTCTCACCTTCAAGGGAAATTCAAAGATTTGAGATCAAGGGAAAATTGAGTCCCAGGTTTATCGGGCCTTTTGAAATTCTGGAAAGAGTTGGTAAGGTGGCTTACAAACTCGCACTACCTCCACAACTGGCGAACGTGCACAATGTATTCCACATATCCATGCTGAGGAAGTATCTATTCAATGCCGACCATGTGATTAGCCATGAGGACTTGGAGATTCGGGAAGACCTGACCTATGAAGAGAAGCCAATTAAGCTACTGGATCGGAAGTTACAACGACTCAGGAATCGTACCATACTTATGCTGAAGGTCCAATGGAGTCGAGATGGAGTTACAAATGCTACCTGGGAAACGGAGGAGAGAATGAAGAAAAACCACCCGATTATTCTCAGGTATGATGCTATATCATTTATGTATAAATTGGGGACCAATTTTCTTTAATGAGGGAGGGTAACACCCGGGAAAATTAAATAATTTAAAATATAAGAAAATACCAAATAAATAAAAGTGGTGAAATAAAAATACAATAAATGACATGATTAAACTCCCAACGTGTGAAATCAGCTATTTATCATAGTGGGCCAATACAACTCTAAATGGGTCAAAGATCAAAACCCAATGGCAATAAACACTAAAATTCGTGACCCTAAATATGCCAAAATTAGGAAAGGGCAAATTTAGCTAAAAATTTGTGTAATTAACCATGGATGGCAACCAAAATCAGACCCAGCCACAGGAGGGTGTTTCCTAATGCCATTATCACTCTAATTGGGAGAAGAAATCCAAAACATGGAAGGTGCCATGTAGAAGTCGCAACCCACCTTTCCTAGCCTCATTAGGACTTGAAATAAACCCTTAAACTATAAGAGATCGTCACAAGACTTTTAGGGGAACTTCACCATCGTGCTGGGGTCGTGAGGAGCAAGCTAGGGCACCAGGAGGAGAGGAGAATGGCTGGGAAACCGAGCTTCTTCTCAACCTTGCTTTGCAGCGACCTGTGCATTTGCTTCTCTTAGATCTGTTCAAAGGTAGGTGATCTCGAGCAAAATTAAACTAGGGCTATACCATTTGAAAGAGCATCGTGTCTAGTTATTTGCACCTATTTTACCCATTTTCATCAAGCATGTCATCGTATTAAGCGTTTTCCCTAGTCGCGCAAGTTAGGGATTATCATGATTATATCATGTTTTACGCAAATCGAGGTTGTTTTGGATCAAATCAAAACCATGGTTCGCTTCTACTAGATGTCTTGAACAATTTTCATGTTGAGATTTTTGTCGAGATGTCAATAGATTTCAAGTTATAAGTCTATCATGAAGGGTGCATCATTTTTCTGCGTTTCGGGTATGATCCAAGAACACGACGTATCAAACGTCGCGATTTTGCAAGCATGAACGCGATGTACTGGTACGTCACGATTCATGAAAAGGCGACCAAGTCTTTTGTCGCGATTAAGGTCAGATCGGTCAACCCTGACACCTCAAACTTTGTGTCGCGTGGGTTCTGGACCCGTCATGAACACGACGGCATGTGTCGTTGCGATTCGACAGTTTACCCATCCGATTCTGTATTATGTTTATATCCGAATTCGAAATCCATGCATGCACATGACGTAGTGAAGTGTCGCGATTCAGGCATCATCGCGACATATCGTTCTGTCGCATTGTGAATGCGACGGACGAGACCATCGCGATTCTGGTTAGGCAATCGATCGGGACATCGATTCGTGTAAGAAAGGGACCATCTCTTGTCACGATTTAAACGCAACAAGAAGGTCCGTCACAATTTGGTCTTTATATCGATTCTTAGTTATCTGTGTATGGTTCTTTGGAAGGCGACGTCTGAACCCGTCACGATTCAAGGCCGATACGAGACTGTTCCTTCCGGTTGGTCAGTCAACATGTGTATTGCTTAGCCTATAATCATTTACTTAGTGATGAATTGGCCTAAAAAAATGATCAACCCATGTGAAAGCTATAAAGAATGATATGATTCTAACGTACAATGTGAAGTGATTGATATTACATTCATTTGATTATCATTTGTGATCTAGCTTGATATGAAATCTATCATAATAAGTTATGATATGAATCTGTGAAGGATACATGCTAGAATGCACGTACTTGTTTTAAGCTTTACCATTATGTTACTTGCTTGTCACATGTGGACTATCCTATTTACATGCTTTCCGAGCTTTTCGTATTTTGTTCATAAATTGCACGCATAAATAGGAAAGCTCCGTGTCACGACACCTGCACGTTTGCAAGATTAGGCACACCCCTCTTGGGGGATTGGAAGCTCTCTATCGGTCATTCTGTATTGGCAGACTAGCGATCTTTTCCTAAGACCTTCGTAAGTCTCCATACTCTGTGGATTCCTCATAGAAACCGAGCTGGTGGTACCTGAAGTACCCTAGAGATAGAGAGCACTTGTACTGTGTACGATATGTCATTAGTCATACTCATGTCAAGACACTAAAGAATTATGGAACATAAGATACACTATTATGCTGTCCAATTGATCTCTCGAGCTTTGTCATACCTGAGCTCTATGAATGATTGTCCTATTACTATGAGCTGGTTATTGGAAATCTGTGGCCATAATATGTATATGTTTGATCAGCACAATGAGGGTTTCGGTCCATTTGACTAAGTCTGTGCAATAAGGGCCCTGTCTAGTCCTGGGGAGGAGCGCCCCATCGTACTTATTAACTGCAGGAGTATGGACTTGTGGTGCTTGGCATGGCACTGGTATGGGTGCAAGATTATGTGAATTGTGCCTTCGTTTGATATGATAAGTCCAATAAGATACATGTGACCATGTGAATATGTGATATCTATGTGAATATGGCCAAATCCTTGTGATACGATATTATTCTTGAACTACCTGTCCATTGTATATGAAGATCAGTATTTGCTTCGTTATGATATCTGTTCTATTCTGCCATCCGACTTGTTAGAAATGCATGCATGTATAGTCATCATGTTCTTGTTAAGATCCTGCTTATTTAAAATGCTAATCATGTATATTAGTGCCTGCACATTGAGATGTAAATCCTAATGGGCTAGTTTGCTCACCTATCATCCTAAACATTTCAGGTAGTGATGAAGAATTCGTGGACACTGATGGGGCAGGGTGAGTGAAGAGCACCCGTCACTTGTGGGAGACGAAGGATTAGAATAGATGTTTGAGTCGCACATGTAATGATGATACATTTTCATGAAGTTTATTATGGAATTTGAATAATAAGCCCTATGGTTGGCTCGACTGATGTAATGTTTTTAATTAGTTAGGTGGAAATGAAATAAACAGTATTTTAGCTGGCAATATTAATGTTAAGTATGTTGTTGTATTTAGTTGTTACTCTGCGTTACTCGACTATGATACTTATTTTTGTATCGTTCACGCGCCGCGATATTTATTTCCGCTGCTAAATGTCGGGGCGTGACATGCTCACTTATGCAAACTCTTGAAATCTTGAATGCTATATACACCATGTTGGAACTTGAAATTAAGTCATCATGATCAGATCAAAAAAACCTTTACATGCTAGACATTATGATATTAGTACGATGACTTTAACTCATGTCTTATGCAAGTAGCATTTTATGAAATTTGATTTAAGATATGTTTAGCAAATGATTACCTCGCAAATAGCATGATTGCTGAAATTTATATGGTTATCATGATTGATATATTGTATATGTCTGGTTGGTAGTCCATTTTGGGTTGCTTGCTGAGTCTTCATTGTAGACTCATACTTGCTTAACATTTCAGATGAGGCTGAGGATCTCGAGGTTGTAGCAGTGGATCTGATTCGGAGCGTGAGGATTAGTTTTTGAGTGTTGAGTGACCTTTGTATGTGAGAACTTATTATGGTATGAACTTGGTTTAAACCATTTAACAATATGGAAATTTTCTATGGATTATGGACTTGGATATAAAGTTGTTGGGATTGTTCTTAATTTTTGCTGCATTGGTATTTATTTGTGAAAGACTCAACCTGCATTCAATATTTGTTGGGGCATGTTCCCCATGTAGCTCGTCACTTGGACTCAATGAGAGTTGGTATAACTGGACCGGGTCTAAGTGGGGTGTTATAGAGATGGTATTAGAGGCCATCGTAGGTTGAGGATATTCATGAGTAAACATCAGCTAAAAATAATCCATGTTCCTAAGTCCAATAGAAAGCTGGTAGATATAATGAGTTATAGAAATTAACTAGTTTATTGTTTTGGTAGACCATGGCTAGTCATGGGCGTCGTGCAAAGTCTCTGCTCGTGGGGAAGGAACAAAGAGAGAATGTTAATGTGGAGTAGCAGGCCTCAGTACCTCAGAAACAACTAGTAGCACCCCAACACCATTGAATAGATTATGGAACATTCATGCAAGGGTTAGTTCAGGGTATGAAAACTCATGCCCAACTCCTGCAGCATTGCCGGCCCAAGTGCGAGCCCAGACTCAGGCTCCACCACAGTGCATCTGGAGCATAGAGCCCATCTATAATGGAGAGGTTCAGTAGGAAGTCTCCAACCTTCTTTAAGGGGGAGAGTCAACAATTGTTGATAGAGAGCTGGTGTAACGACCAGGATCCGAATTACCGGTTACCAATTAGTAAACCGAACCTTGAAATGCCACCCATGAGTCGAAGATCAGAAGGGTTTAAAGAGAATGGCTGAGGAGAACATATAAGAAAATATACACACCACAATAATTCAAACAATCCATTATATATATATATTGTAAGACCCGGCCTCTTGGGCATTGGCCCGTCATCAGGGTCGCGACGGGGGAGCCCGTCGCGACAGGGTTTGTGTAGCGACACACATGGCCGTCGTGTTCTGGTCTCAACGGGGGTGGCCATCGTGTTTGGTCGCGCCATCTGTAGGCGATGCGACTGCTTTTTTGACAGACTTGACCGGTGTCCTATCTGTCAGAACGGCCTTCTTGGGTGTCAGGTGCGTACAACGTTGACGCGACCTGGTCAGCTATCGCGCTCTTGTTTCCGGGTCTTCAAGGTTTGACCGCCTTTTGGTGTCGCACCGAGGGTGGCTGTCGTGACATGGTCGTGATGCCTAGGGGCGTCGCGACATACTCGTTGTCAGGCCAGGTCGACCCATCCCGTCTTGGGGCCCATCGGTTTAAAAACCGAGGCCGGCGCCCCATTGCCCGCTCTCTCCCTTTCCTTCCTCTACTACCTTCTTCTTCCTCCTTCGAGCTCTCTCTTCTCCGGTGGTTTCAGCATTCTTGAGGTGCTCGTGGTGAAAGGTGATGCCCCGTTCGTGCAGGCATCATGATCATAGAGCTTGGAGCGAGGAGGAGGTGGCCATTCCGACGTGAAGGTCCCAACGGGTCGGCTCTACTCTTGGGGTAGGGCTTGACTCCTCTCGCCCTAGCATGCTCCCTTCCCCCCTGAGCTTGGGTTGCTCATGGTTTGGGGTTGTGGGGGTGTGAGAATCATGCTCGTGTTGAGTGAGGTTTCCATCGAGCGCGTAGATTCTTGCAATCCATGTTTTATGGGGTTTTGAGGGTGGTTTGGCATAATTAAAGGCTTTCCTATGTGTTTAGCATGCTCCCCTCCCCCTTGTGGTGTGTTGTACCAGATTGGGGGTGATCTTCAGGAGGATCATCCCGGAACCCCTCTCGGCTAAGAACGCAACCTGTATAGAGGTCGCGATGATGTAGCGAGGCTGGGCTGCCGTGACATCATCGCGACACTCTTGAGTGTGGCGACATGTTCGCGATGGCTTGGGCCGCCGTGACAGTGTCACAACAGGCCTGGGTGTCGCGACATGGTCGCGACGGCCTGATGCATGTGACTATAGCAGAGACAGGGTAGTCATGCGGAGTTCCATTTTCTATGGAGTCTTCGTCGTTTCGCTTCTTACTATACCTGTGGCACCAGTGCTAGTTCCCTAGTACGGTCCTACGCTAGTCGTTCACCGGTGCTCGGCACTGAGGGTCTTGTCCCCGTGAGAGAGGTTGTTACCATTGCTGGGACCCCCATCCCACGCACCTGTTGGGGTGTACTCCATGCGGCAGGAATGCTTGAGTCGCGACTCCGGAGCGGAGGGGGAAAACGGTGGTTAGGACAGCGGCGTTGAGTCGTTTTGCAGAGCTCTCGTGTTGTCTGGGACCCGCCGAGGTCATTTGGAGTCCTTCCGGTGCAGGCTAGTCAGTCCTTTTCTCACTGCCGCGCTGTTTGCAACCCCGGAACCGCTTAGAGAGGCCATGTCACGCCCCTCCAATTTAGCAGCGGAATAAATCGGAGGGAGACGCGAACAACGAGTATGGTAATGACAATTACGCATACTTTCGCAAACATCAGAGCATCTAATGAACAATATTTAAATAAACTCTTTATTTCATTATAAAATCACTAAGACCATTACAACCACTAATTCAGAGTAGATACATAGGGCTCAATGACATCATTACATTGAAAAAGAAATCTAAAGCAATAACTATTAGACTCCATTGTGCTAGGGTGACTTCATCAACTAACTCCAGGTCACTCATCACTCTGGTCCTGTCCCATTGGTGTGCGTAACGTCATTGTTCGACTTACCTGAGACACAATAACAAATAACGAAGGGTGAGCGATAACGCCCAGTAGGACTTAAATCTCAATAGTCAGCAGCTTTACATGATTAACGCTTTAAAGCAGAGAACTAATGATAGAGAGAGTCATGTAATGTCGAGAAAGTAATAGATAAGTAACATGATTCAAAT
>JACBKR010001068.1:0-46695 GCA_014218235.1 Colocasia esculenta | reverse complement strand
GTGGATATCGACATGGGACGTGCAGCATCATTTGTATACGAGAGGATTTGTTGCCCATTATAATGACACAACATATGGGATTGTCGATGTCAAGCATAAGTCCAAGTTGAGTACGTATGAGCCATTCATTCTGACGGCACAAGCCCAACAAGTTTATTATTCAAATTATTCATCCCTCAAATTGAGAGATTGGTGGGCTGCATGTAGAGTGAAATCAAGGCTATTCCCTGAGTATGAGATTCTCCAGGCTGATGATGACCTCGAAGGTGTTAATGATAATTTTTTCCAATCAGATCGGAGTGATGTACGAGAGTTGGCGGCTTCTACGCAGTTCAATGTTGATGATATAAATGTAACAATTTGCTTATATAAGGATAACGAACAGGAAGAAGTTGACCCAAATGCCCTTGAGCGGGAGGTGGAGTCTGATGTGGAGGAAGAGTCCCGACATGATGAGGATGAATTCGAGGAGGATGACGAAGATGACGCTGAATTAAACATATCTTTAGCATCTGATGATGAATATAGATAATATACCCTACATTTTGTAAGAACTTCGTGTTGTTGTTAATTATATGTTATTCAATAGCTACTTCAAATTTGAGTGCTGATGACATGTTATATCTTTATTTATCTCAATAGAGATATGGTACGTGGAGGACGGAGTCGGACGGTTTCCACGTCCGTAGGCCGAGGGTCCGCGTCCCCGTCCACGACAGGTATATGCATATGTACACACAAGAGTTTTTATATTATTGTTCATATTAAATTCATATTTTCTAACGTACATACAATTTTGCAGGGACTGCCTCCCCGTCCACGCCAGTCGTCCCGGTGATAGGTATATGCATATGTACACAGAAAACTCTACATATTATTGTTCAATTTAAATTCATGAGATCTAACGTACATACAATTATGTAGGGACTGCCTCCCCGTCCACGCCAGTCATCCCGGTGACAGGTATACGTATATGTAAACACAAAACTCTATATATTATTGTTCAATTTAAATTCATATTTTCTATTGTGTATATAATTTTGCAGGGACCGCCTCCCCGTCGACCACGCGAGTAGCGCCACCTTTCCCTTCTTCCTCACCACCAGGTACATGTATGTTTCCATAGATTAGTATGTTTCTTTTCATCCAATTTATACAACAATAGTGTACTTAATTGTTTTCAACATGGGTGGAGAGTCAGCATCTAGCAGTGGATGAGGAGGGGCCTCAACTACCGGGACGGCAGCCATGTTGGATCTCCGGGTAAACTTGATCACTTCAAACTTACTGTATTTGTTATTTATGTTATACATTTCATGTACAAAATTACTGTGCAATTGCAGGGGGAAGATAGATCTCGGTTCTGCTTCCCGCTATATTACGACGCTGGTCCACGCACATATTCCAGGATCAGTGGATGCATGCAGAGAGATCCCGGTGCCCGTCCGAGATTTATTATTTGACATGTTCACGGTATTATTAATTTTTACTAATTTGAAGTCATTTATTTAATTACTATCTCTGTTAGTGCAGACAGTTGAGTAATTTTATTTCTTTACAGTGGAGGTACGCGTTCACGAGACCTGAGGATCTCCCTCGAGCTCGAGTTGTCTGGGAGTCTACTGCCCAGACTAATTTAAGAAAGTCGATGTGGGAGGCTCGGGACAAGGCAATGAAGACCACAGGCAACCGGGATCCGATGGCTTGGTTGGATTATGGCCCTGTTTGGCTGAGGAGGGACTATTGGAGTCCCTTTGTGAGCGTTGGGCTACTGGACCATGGCAGGAGCAGTCACAGGCGGCAAAACTCAACCGATCAACTCATCCGGAGAAGAATGTGCATACTAGTGGGTCCGTATCTTATGCGACCCACAGCCAAAAATTGGTAAGCATATTATTGTTCAATTGCTTAATACATTGATTATTATTGTGAAACTAACTAATTTTGTTGAATTGTAAGCATCACGAGCTCGAGCGTGCCCGTACTTTTCACGAGTTATTTGATCGGACTCATAAGCAGAAGGGACGGATGACTATGTCTGCGAGAGTGCTCGCACGATTGCTGTAAGTCAAGCTATAAATTTTGAATTCAATTAAGATATTAAAATAATTTGGTTTCAATAATTTAGTTTTAATTTGTTCTGCAGGAGACCTATGACAGGAGGATGGTGGATCGCTATGTAGAGGGCACTCCCCAGCCAGACTTGGATCCGGAGGCTTGGGTCGACGCAGCGAGAGGGCCGAGGAAGGGTCGAGTGTACGGCTTTGGGGACAGCCTGGATACTACTCCAGTGTTGTCCTCATATGCAAGTTCGGTCGCTCCTCCGGCATACGCGAGTTCATCTGTTGCGTCGCCCGTCAGTGGTGTAGAGGAGATGAGAACCCTCATTCGGGAAGAGCTACGGACGCACTTCGGCGATATAGTTTAGCAGTTGATCTCAGCCATGCAGGGAGTACGCCCCTCACAGCCAGCCCCTCAGGTCAGTATTACTATTAATTTCATATACTTTGAATGAAATGAAACCACTAAAGAATGTCAAAACACAAGTTGAAATGACGGATCTAAAAAAAACCCAAGTCTAAAGGGTCAAAACACACAACCCGGGGGTCCAAAATCCCAAATAGGGATTTGATCGGCGTGTCATTCACTCCAACACGACTGGGTGGGTTCAATTGATATGTGTGAACTGACGGAATCTGATTTGGATTCCCGGATTGGGTTGGGCGTTGAAATGACGATCTAAAAAAAACCCAAGTTTAAAGGGTCAAAACAAACAATCCGGGGGTCCAAAATCCCAAATAGGGATCCGATCGGCATGCCGTTTGGTCTGACATGACCGGGTGGGTTAAAGTGACGTGTACGAACTGACGGAATCCGATTTGGATTCCGGATTGGGTTGGGTATTCAAAATACGGATCTAAAAAAAACCCAAGTCTAAAAGATTAAAACACAACCCGGGGGTCCAAAATCCCAAATAGGGATCTGATCGGCGTGCCGTTCGCTTCGACACGATCGGGTGGGTTCAATTGACATGTGCGAACTGACGGAATCCAATTTGGATTCCCGGATTGGGTTGGGCATTGAAATGACGGATCTAAAAAAAACCCAAGTCTAAAGGGTCAAAACACACAACCCGAGGGTCCAAAATCCCAAATAGGGATCTGATCGGCGTGTCGTTCGCTCCAACACGACCGGTGGGTTCAATTGACGTGTGCGAACTGACGGAATCCGATTTGGATTCCCGGATTGGGTTGGGTGTTGAAACGACGGATCTAAAAAAAACCCAAGTCTAAAGGGTAAAAACACACAACCCGGGGGTCCAAAATCCCGAATAGGGATCTGATATGCGTGTCGTTCGCTCCGACACGATCGGGTGGGTTCAATTGACGTGTGCGAACTGACGGAATCTGATTTGGATTCCCGGATTGGGTTGGGCGTTGAAATGACGGATCTAAAAAAACCCAAGTCTAAAGGGTCAAAACACACAACCTGGGGGTCAAAATTCCCAAATAGGGATCTTATCGGCATGTCGTTCGCTCCGACATGACCGGGTGGGTGAAAGTGACGTGTGCGAACTGACGAAATCCGATTTGGATTCCCAGATTGGGTTGGGCGTTGAAATGACGGATCTAAAAAAAACCTGAGTCTAAAGGGTCAAAACACACATCCCGGGGGTCCAAAAACCCAAATAGGGATCCGATCGGCGTGTCGTTTGCTCCGACACGATCGGGTGGGTTCAATTGACGTGTGCGAACTGACGAAATCCGATTTGGATTCCCGGATTGGGTTGGGCATTGAAATGACGGATCTAAAAAAAACCAAGTCTAAAAGATTAAAACACACAACCCGGGGGTCCAAAATCCCAAATAGGGATCTAATCGGTGAGCCGTATGCTCCGACACGACCGGGTGGGTTCAATTCATGTGTGCGAACTGACGGAATCCGATTTGGATTCCCGGATTGGGTTGGAAGTTGAAATGACGGATCTAAAAAAAAACCTAGTCTAAAGGTCAAAACACACAACCTGGGGGTCCAAAATCCCAATAGGGATCTGATCGGCATGCCGTTCAGTCCGACACGACCGGGTGGGTTCAATTGACGTGTGCGAACTGACGGAATCCGATTTGGATTCCGGATTGGGTTGGGCATTGAAATGACGGATCTAAAAAAAAACCTAAGTCTAAAGGGTCAAAACACACAACCCGGGGGTCCAAAATCCCAAATAGGGATCTGATTGGCGTGTCGTTCACTCTGACACGACCGGGTGGGTGAAAGTGACGTGTGCGAACTGACAGAATCCGATTTGGATTCCCGAATTGGGTTGGGCGTTGAAATGTTGGATGTAAAAAAAACCTGAGTCAAAAGGGTCAAAACACACAACTCGGGGGTCCAAAAACCCAAATAGGGATCCGATCGGCGTTTCGTTTACTCCGACACGACCGAGTGGGTTCAATTGACATGTGCGAACTGACGGAATCCGATTTGGATTCTCGGATTGGGTTGGGCATTGAAATGACGGATCTAAAAAAACCCAAGTCTAAAGGGTCAAAACACACAACCTGGGGGTCCAAAATCAAAAATAGGGTTCTGATCGACGTGCCGTTCACTCTAACATGACCGGGTGGGTTCAATTGACGTGTGCGAACTGACGGAATCCGATTTGGATTCCCGGATTGGGTTGGGCGTTGAAATGACGGATCTAAAGAAAACCTAAGTCTAGAAGATTAAAACACGCAACTCGGGGGTCCAAAATCCAAAATAGGGATCAGATCGGCGTGTCGTTCACTCCAACACGACCGGGTGGGTTCAATTGATGTGTGCGAACTGACGGAATCCGATTTGGATTCCCGCATTGGGTTGGAAATTGAAACGACGAATCTAAAAAAACCCGTCTAAAGGGTGAAAACACACACCCGGGGGTCCAAAATTCAAAATAGGGATCTGATCGGCGTGTCGTTCGTTCCGACATGACTGGGTGGGTTCAATTGACGTGTGCGAACTGACGAATCCGATTTGGATTCCCGGATTGGGTTGGGCGTTGAAATGACGAATCTAAAAGAAACCCAAGTCTAAAGGGTCAAAACACACAACCCGGGGGTCCAAAAACCCAAATAGGGATTCGATCAGTGTGTCGTTTGCTCCGACACGACCCGGTTGGTTCAAGTGACGTGTGCGAACTGACGGAATCTAATTTGGATTCCCGGATTGGGTTGGGCGTTGAAATGATGGATGTAAAAAAAACCCAAGTCTAAAGGGTCAAAACCTACAACCCGGGGGTCCAAAATCCCAAATAGGGATCCGATCGGCGTGCCGTTTGGTCCGACACGACCAGGTGGGTTAAAGTGACGTGTGCGAACTTACAGAATCTAATTTGGATTCCCGGATTGGGTTGGGCGTTGAAATGACAGATCTAAAAAAACCCAAGAAACAACGGTTCTAAAAATAGTTTCTAATTCAACTTCAAAAATAATCACATATTTTAAATTTAATTTTTGAAAATAATGTATGTATATTAATTTTTATTAATGTTTCTCATATTAATTTTTTTTAATATAGGATCCACCTCCGGCACCCGACGATCACGCGGCGGGGACAGCAAACGATCTAGCAGATCTGTCCTGATTTTTTGTATTTATTATTGTGTATGATTTTATATTTGTTATATTTTATGATTTTATGTTGATTGTGAGTATTTGTGAAATTTATGAATATTGTAGCAAGTTTGAAATCATTGTTCTTTCTCTATTTAAAAAAAAATTACAGAACTTTCCGACGGAATTTCCGACAGATAGTAGTCCATCGGAAAATAGATATTACCGACGGAAATCACCTGTCGGAATTTCTGTCTAAAGTTCTGACGGATTGTTTTGCGACGGATTTGTTGGTCGGAATTTTTCGACGGATATTCCGACAAAGTCTGTCGGTAAATACTGACCAAATTTCCGACCAAGCTTTCCGACCCATTTTTTGACGGATATTTCTGTCGGTATTTCTGACATATTTCTGACGGAATTTTTTACCGTCAGTAATTTCTGACCAGTTGTTTCCGACGGATCAGTTCCAACAACCGTTCGATGGAAAGCCGTCGGAAGTCTCTGTTTCCGACGGATTGTGTCCGTCGAAAATCCCACATTTTCTTGTAGTGTAAGTTCTTAGTGTTAATTCTAAAAGTTGTCTTTTCTTCTAATTAACTGTGCGTAGCCTAGGGAGCATACAGCGAAGAATCCAACCCTCCTCTAATTTTGGTAATTAAACATAATTCCTACCTATTTATTTGATAAACTTTGAAGATCCATGCTTTAGTGTGTCTCTCACAAAAAATATTATTTTTTATTTGAAAATTTATTTTTTCCTTTGAAAAAAAAATCTTCTTGAGAGAAGAGACAAGTGTCTTGCTTATAAACATATATTTCTTTTAACTTATTTTTTATGTGAAATAAAATTATATCTCTAGATAATTCTCCTTTAGTGAGGATAAAAGAATGTGAGATAGTTTTGTTGTGACAAGACATTCGAGACGTTTGAGTAGGATATATGGTCTCTTATTTAATTTTTCACATACGACATTAATGAAAATATGTAAAAATTCAATGTCTTTTTTAATAAATATTATCTCTTATTAAGGGTTTTCTCTTTTTTCTTAGAAAATGAGAGGAGAAGAGACATGGTCTTATTTATAAGTATATAATTATTTTCACTTATATCTGATGTGAAATTAAATCATACCTCTACAAACCTCTTTCCTAAGATTTTTTTCTCCCCAGTGGTTGAACATTTTATCCTTATTTTTTCTAAGAGAGTTATCAGATAACGTGGTACCATGAAAGGTTGTAGACCATCAAGCTTATAGAGGCTAAACTCTATCAAGCATGGGATTGTAGGAAGTAATATATGTATGCATACATCTCATCTTGGATCGTTTCATTGATTTTTTCCCTCTTATTTTGCTGTTGTAATACGTGGTAAAACAGTATTTCCTTTGGAATGTAAATTATTTACGGTTCTCTTCTTGAATTTAGAATGGCGTAAATTGTTAAAATTCAAAACCAGTTGATCCATGTTGTATCTTTTAGCTGATTTTAGCTTTCAATCTTAAATCAAAGAAAACTAAAATCAGAAATATAAGGCCGATGATGTTAAAATAATTAAATTCGTTGTTGTAAATTTTAAGATCAGTGATTCCACATTATGGATTTATTATACTCTTTATACCAAACAGCCACCAAGAGCAAAAATATTCTAAAACAAAACAAATGGTTAAATCATAGAAGGACGAGTTTATGCAATGATAAATAATAATAATCTCTCCTAAGTCAGAAAAAAGCTTTGAAGAGGACATTGAATAGCTATACATTAGAAAATTAAAGTCTCTTTGATAACTAGATAAATTATTCATAGATAGTTCACAGATAAATATCTTTGATTGCAAGGTTTTAAATTAGGCTGATAGTTTTATTATATTTGAGAGGGTGACATAATTTGTCAAGACTTCTTAATTAGCATTTATATATAGGAGATAAAATTTTGATAAACTATCTATTTTGCTAAACCACCATTTGAATTAATAGATATGATAACTAAAAGTCATCAGAGTCTATCAGTTTATAAAGAGATGCTAAAACATTATAAGATTTTTTCATATACATCCCTTTACATATCAATTTTATGTATATACCCCTAATCTAAGTATATTATCATAAGTACCCTCTATTTACATAAAATGGTGTGCTTATGCCCTTATCTTAGGTTAGTCGATGTAATGACTAACCTACCCTTCAATATAAAAAAAATTGAGAAAATTAATTAGAAGTTCTTGACTGTAATAGGGAAATCCTTACTGTAACATGATTTAATATATATTGTAAATAGAGATAACACTTACTGTAATGAGTTACAGCTCTGTCAGAGACTAGAAAATAAATCAAATATCTATTAGGGGCTCTTAATTAATTTACCCAAAAAACTTTTTATAACACTATAATAATCTACCAAATTCGAAAAAAACCTCTTCCTTTTATTGGACGACAGAGGCACCGCCGTGCAGCAGACGCCGCCACAACGCTGCCATGCCGCCGTGAGCCGCCTCCCATGCCATCGACCCCACACCGAAGCCGTGGCTTTAGCTTCTCGCCCAACTGTGGCACCGAAGAAATAGCCCCCCATCCCTGTGGAATCAGTGAGCACCACTCCATAGGGAGGCAATCCATGGCGAGCGAGTCGATTCACGGAGAGGAGTCGATTAGTGCGTCTTCAGGGACCAATGAGAGCTCCTTTCTCGATCACTGCGTAGAAGTCTAACTACTGACCGCATTGGACAACCCCTGCCGCGTTCGCAAACCCCCTGCTTCCCTCCTCGTCAGCCGGACACCCCCTTGGCACTACTGCACATTGCAGCCGCCTACTTTGCCTCCCTGCTCGCCAGACACCATCCTCATGCTTACTGTACACAAGCCTTCTCCTCCATCCCCAACACTGGTCTGCAGCATCTCCTCTCCCCTAGTCACTGCCCGTCATATTAATGCTCCCCTCGCTCCAATCTCCAACCGCCAATTAGGCAATACCCACCACACTGCTCTACCCCGTCTGTCCCCCTCGTAGCAACACTGGCGAGATTGGACACCACCCATCCCAGTGCTCTTCTGTCCCCCCCCCCCCAACCCACCACCACCACAACGTTGCTCCACGTCGCCCGCTTACTCTAAACCCCACCCGCGGTCCATGCACCACCCACCCCCCAACAAAACTCTTAGCCTCTTCCCGACGGCCATAAGTGTTTTCTTGGGGTAGGAGGCGACCCAGGCAAGCCCTCGCCGCATGTTCTCCTCGTCGACAGCATGAAAGAGGCCGTCGGAAGGCCGGACAATAAGAATGGGGCAGAGAGGGTACTCAGCTGAAGGGGACGCTTCCCCAAACATTTTTTTCGTAGAATATTCTCTCGAATTTTTGTTAACCACAAACCACAGATAACCACTAAGATATAACTGCACCAATTTACGTAAATAGAGGGTCTTATCATAATATATTTAGATTAAGAGTATATATATGAAACTTTTGATATTTGAAGGGATATATATACAAAAATTCCAAAAATTATCAAAGGAAAGCAAATTAAAGGTACCTACAACATAATCAAAAGCCCGTTGAATTTGAAATAGGGTTGGGAGTACCATAAGACTCAACCATGTCGAAATTTTGATGGAACGATGTGATATGATACGTATCACATCGATCCTCCCAACCTTCGCCACCGGCTTCCCCCTCCCTAGAGCGAAACCCCCCTCCCCCCCCCCCCCCACCATCGGCTTCCCCTCCTCCCACCCCCATCTTCTTCCCCCCTTACCGCGGTGAAACCCCCACCCCCCTCCCCTTCTTCCTAGCTCTCCCTGTTATACGGTGAACACCCCACCCCCTCCCGACTTACCTCCCCTTGCACACACATCCCATCTCTTCCCTCCCTGCCACCCTCCTACCTATCGTGCGGAGGCTTCGGAGTGTTGAGCAACTATTCCTAGCTATTTACTAAACAGTTAATCATGATGTTTTTGCTATTACAAAACCTTTTAATATCTTTGTCTTTACCATTTATGAAAAATAATAATTCAAAAGGCTCTTATGTATACAAACATATTTCTGCCAAAGTTCATGCTGATGACCAGTCTGTCCCCATGTAATTTTAATTAATTACATATATATTTTTATGATTAGCAAAACCAAACAAAAGTTTATCAATTATATCTAATGAATATTTCATAAGTCTTAAGCACAGGAAAAATACCAAGGTCAAACAAGCCAATAAAGGTATGCATTACTTCTCTGAAGCCTTAATCTTTTCAACATGATATTTCTCTAAGTCCATATCGACTTCTATTGAAGGTCATAACGATTTCCTTATAAGCATATCGATTTCAATAGAATTATCATAACGATTTCCTTTCTGGCTGAAAAATCATGTTGTTTCAATCAAATCGATGTCGTAACGATTCTATAAGTGATCGCAACGATTTCCTTACAAGACTGAAAAGTCATGTTATTTCAAACAAGTCGATGTCACAACGACTTTATAAGTTACCATAACGATTTCTTTAGAGCCCGTAACGACTTGCCTGTCGCAACGACTCTATAAGTTGTCGCAACAATTTCTTTAGAGCCTATAACGACTTGCTCGTCACGACGACTCTATAAGTTACCGTAACGATTTCTTTAGAGTCCATAACGACTTGCCTGTCGCAACGACTCTATAAGTTGTCGCAACGATTTCTTTAGAACCCGTAACGACTTGCCTGTCGCAACGACTCTATAAGTTGTCGCAACGATTTCTTTAGAGCCCGTAACGACTTACTCGTCACAACGACTCTATAAGTTACCGTAACGACTTCTTTAGAACTCGCAACGACTTGCTTATTGTAACGACTTCATAAGTTACCATAACGATTTCTTTAGAGTTCATAACAACTTGATAAGTATTCATAACGATTTCTTTAGAATTCACAACGACTTGCTTTGTATAATGATTTGTTGAGTATTTCACATCGATTTCTTCAGAAACACATCAATTTACTTTGTGCAACGATTCATTAAGTGTTCATGATATATCTTCTGTCACATAACGATTTGCTATGACTCATAACGATTTCATAAGTCATATAGTCATCGATTTCATATCTTGATATCTTATTTATCTTAAAGGTGTTGACTAGTCAAAGTCCACGTAGACATCTCTCTAACGCTTTTGCATTTATGAGATCTAAACATATCTCTGCATGCATGCAGACCATATCATCCTTTATCTTGCCTCCTCTGATAACGTCCTTTAGACTTAAGCTATTTGGCATTACTATTTCCATGTCTATTTCTACTAACGTTGACTGACATCAGAGACAGCTTAGCTGTCTGCTATTTGAGTTTGACATTTGTGCAGACCTCTGATCTAGCTTCATGGTACAACGTTAAACAAATAGAAGCCAACAGATATTTCTGAAAATCTATCTCTTTGCGTGCTCAAGTGATCAAAAGATTGTTGACTGGAAGCTTCTAAGACTCCAGTTGTCATTCAGTCTAACGACTACTCAAAAGAGAGACAACAGACACTTCAACGTCTACATTTCAAATTGAAGATATAAATTCAAGTCAGAAGAACAGAAGACTAGGATCGCGTATTCAAGCATTCAAATTCTTCTGAAGAAAGTCCAGAGCCTAGAACCCTCATTCCACTTAGCTTTTGCTCTTTTGCTCTCCACTAGTTTGTGAAAATCTTGAGAGAGCCTGTATAGTTCTGAGAGTGTGCCTTGTTTAAATCACTTTGCTCTCAATTCTAGTTGCTTCAGATCCTTGCTTATCAAAAGCTTGATCTAGGGGCTTGAATTTCATTCACTCTCTTTGTGTTGTTCCCTTCGGTTGTGAAGGAAGACCTGGTGTGGTATCCAGGGTGTTGGTCCCTTTGGTTGTGAAGGAAGACCTGGTGGTATCCAGGGTGTTGTTCCCTTCGGTTGTGAAGGAAGACCTGGTGTGGTATCTAGGGTGTTGTTCCCTTCAGTTGTGAAGGAAGACCTGGTGTGGTATCCAGGGTGTTGTTCCCTTCGGGTGTGAAGGAAGACTAGCAGAGCTGGGTGTTGTAGCGTCCTTAGGGGGACTGTACCCTAGTTAGTAAAATCCTGAGTTGTTGCTCAGGGACTGGACGTAGGACTCCTAAGGAAAGGTGGTCCGAACCAGGATAAACCTTGTGTTGTGTGATTGTCTTCTTTGTGTGTTTGTTATTTAAACTAACTGTCACTAACCTACTTCGAAGAACGTTTGTGTGAATGTTTTTAGTTACAGGTATCCTCTAGATTAATTTTTAAAGACCCATTCACCCCCCCCCCTCTGGGCTTGTTAACTGGGCAACACATGCTTACACAGAACTTAAGTATCAACACAACGAAATTTCTCTAAATCCACTGCGTACACTGTATATCATACTAACTTCGACTCCATTCAAACATCGACTTCAGTTGAACATCGATTTCATTCAAACATCGATTTCGGTTCAACGTCGATTTCACATAAACATCAACTTCATTCAAACATCGACTTTAGTTGAACATCGATTCTATTCAAATATCGATTTCGGTTCAACATCGATTTCACTTACACATCGACTCCATTCAAACATTGATTTCAGTTCAACAACGATTTCATCTAGAATATCGATTTCACTCCAACATCGATTACACTTATACATGGATTATGTTCACATCGACTTCATTTCAACATCGATTACATTCATATATAGATTACATTCAAACATCGATTACACTCAAACATCGATTACCTATATGAAACATCGATTGCATCTGAAATTTGAAGTAGTTGTATTTCTTCTGAAGTCAAAATTTATTATCTGTTGTAGTTGTATTGTTGTTTCTGACTCCGACTCCTTGAAAGTCGAAGTATCTCATACCAACTTCCATGTACTTATACTTAGATAAATTCTTTTATTTATGTCGTTCAGCACAAAACCTGGATATTTAATTTTCTTGATTTCCTTATAAGTTCTCATTATTTATATTGAAATGTCTTTCACATATAAATGTCTATTATGAGTCTAATAATTATTCTTCTGCTATCAAAAGTTATTTAAATAACTTTTTTGGTGGGAAAAATATTTCATTCAATGTTAGTCATCTGTGAAATATCCTTTTGTGATTTGTAAAAGATTTAGATATATTTTATTATCCCTTCCACTGACAGGAAGATAAGTTGATCGACAGTTGGTCAAGAAATTAAATGTTTGACAGATATAAGCTATATGGGCTATCTGTCAGAACCTACCTACCACTGTCAAAAAGCCCATGACTTTTAGAAAGAGATCGTGTGCAACTGTCTGTTCATTCTTAAATGTTCTGAACTTTTGTCTGAACTTCCTCATACTTTATATTCTTTTATCTAACCTACCTCCGAAGGTATGTATGGAGGTATATGCTTTCAGAGACATTAAATGAAGCATGCCTAAGCCTTCAACTGTGAGCATGGCTCTCACAGAACTTCCTTGAAGTTGTCTATCAAACCATGAAGCTACCCGCATAGGATGAAGACGTTGGATCCCCTAGAGCTGAAACGAATGAGTGTCATGACAGAAATCTCAAAGACATCAACATCCAAATCTCCAACGGATATCCTTCAACAGCTAGCTTCCAACGGGCAGATTCAAATGGGAAGATATTTGAAGCTATATATTGAGAAGCTAAAGTTCAAACTAGAGATTCATAGACATACAAAGAGAGAATACAAGACTGGACATCAACTCTACTCATTTCTGAAAGCCAAAAATAAGAAGTGCCATTCTGCTCAGTCTTCGACTTCCTTGCTAATCTCTGATTCGAAGAAGTCTTGTTCTCTTGGTGGCTTACTGCATTGCAGATCTTCTAAGTCCACCTCCTTATTTCAGAAATAGTTTTAAGTTTCATTCTGTAATTGCTTCTCTTTCTGATTCTTTGTGTTTGCTCATTCTATTGAACAGACACACTAGTGCATTTTCACTTTTGTGTAAGATAACCCGCAGGGGGATTGTTCCCTGCAGTGCCCCTCTTGTGAAGGGAAGACCTACAGGTGTACGTGGTCTTATACCCCTTGGTGTAGGAAAGACTTGTTTGGGAGCAAGTGAGATTGTAATACCTCTCGGGTTTGAGAGAAGGCCAAGTATTCTTGGCAGTTAGTGAAATCCCAAATAGTTTCTTGGGGACTAGACGTAGGACTTCCATGTGGGAAGGGCCGAACTAGGATAAAATCCTTGTGCATTCTTGTGTGATTGATTCCGCCAAGTTTTCACTTGTTTCACACACATCACACTGATTACTAACAACTCTATTAAGTGTTATCTAGTTTTCAGATAATTTTTAAAGTGCAAGAAGTCTTATTCACCCCCCTCTAGGACCAAGGTTTGATGGATCAGCGATTCAGACCGAATCGGGTTCTCCTTGATTTGGTCTGATTCGGTTCCATTCGCATGGAATCGGACCGAATCAGTCCGATTCACATAGGATTATTATATATATTATATTTATGTATGTGTGTGTGTATTACCCATAGGGGAACACAGTTTCCTCTTCATACCTTATTTGTTCTTATAATTTACTTAAGATATTACATGTAAATAAGGAAGTGCTCGTTATTTGAATCCAATAAAAATATCAAAAAAATCATATCTCTTACCCCCAAAAATTCAACTCTCCCATCGAAGAATAACATTGTGATTTTGGTGATTTTAGTGAAATGCTAACTTTCTAATCTCTCATAATTGGGTCTATCTAAAAATTTGATAATTCAAATAAACCATATAGAACAATAAAAATCCAAAGTCCGGTAAAAAATGTCAAATGTGCATGTGACTTCTCCAAGGGAACCGCTCTCCTACTGAAAAAGTCAACACTTGGAGAAGTCACATGCACGTTTGACTTTTTTTACTGGACTTTTAGTGTTCCATATAGTTTATTTGAATTATCAAATTTTTAGATAGACCAGATTATGAGAGATTAGAAAGTTAGCATTTCGTTAAAATCACCGAAATCGTGATTTTTTTCTTCTTCGATGGGAGAGTTGACTTTTTGTTGTAAGAGATATGATTTTTTTGATATTTTTATAGGATTCAAATGGGGGGTACTTCCTTATTTACATGTAATATCTTAAGTAAATGAAATAAAAAATTATAACATTTACTTAAATGATATGGAATGTAAATAAGGTATGACTTCCATCTCATACCATGTGAATCCCTCACCCCATTCTCATATCTAACATACATATGTTACATATATGCATACATATATGTCTTACATATACATATATCTGTAATATATATTCATTATATACATATATTATATTACATATATACATGAGAATCAGACCGAATCAGGTAAATCGCGAATCGAGTTTCCCCTGATCCGCTCTGATTCGCTCGAATCGGCCCGATCTGATTCGCCATGACAAACCATGTCTAGAACAACTATAGTGCCATCTCGATCCAACAAGTGGTATCAGAGCTTAGGTCTTCTCAGAAGAATCAAAAGATTTGAGAAGAGATGGCATCTGAAGCTCACAACTATGAAGGTCAGTCAGTTACCAGACCACCATTCTTCGATGGTGCAGACTACCAACATTGGAAGATGCGAATGGAATGCTTCATCAGAGGCAGAGACTTTCATCTATGGGAGGTAATAGAACAAGGTGATTTCATTATTGCTACTGCTGAAGGTACTACTGCAATTACAATAGCTGATAAAGTTAAACTATCTCTAAACTTTAAAGCAAGAAATTATCTATGTTGTGCTTTATCAAAAAGAGAATGTAATAGATTATCAGCATGTAAATTTGCAAAAGAAATGTCAGATAAATTGCAAGTAACATATGAGGGAACTGATAAAGTTAAGTAAATCAGAATAGACATTCTTATTTCACAATATGAACAAATTAAAATGTTGCCAAATGAAAATATCACTCAAATGTATAACAGATTTTCAAATATAGTAGTTGGTTTAAGCTCACTTGGAAAAGATCTTTCTGATCAAGAAACTGTCAAAAAAGTTCTAAGATCATTAACTCATTCATGGACCCCTAAGGTCACTGCTATTGAAGAAGCTCATGATTTAGCAAAACATCCCATTGATAAATTAATCGGTTCACTTATGGCTCATGAAATAAATATGGAAAGATTTTCTGAAAGTACTTCGAAAAAGAAAATGTCAAATGCTTTGAAAGCTACAAATTCTTCTTCCTCTGAAAATTCAAAAGAGAGATTAGATGACAGTGATAATGAAGTCTTGATGTTAAGAAAACTCCAATGAATTCTGGCCAAGAAAAAGAAATTCGGCTCAAATAGATACTTCAAAAGAGAAAAGAAGAAAGAGCCAACCTATTATGAATGCAATCAACCTGGACATTACAAGTCTGAATGTCCTAAGCTCAAGAAGAAAAAACCTGCTGAAAAGTCCGATAAAAAGAAATGCAAAGAAAGAAGATTCAGCAAATACAAAAATAAGGCAATGGTCGCAGCTTGGGATAATGAAGAAGCTACAACTTTAGACTCCTCAAGTTTAGAATCAGAAGAAGAGAAACAAGTCAATCTAGCCCTCATGGTAGGACTAGATCAAGTAAACTCTGAAACATCATTTACTTCATGTTCAGAATCTGATTCTGATAATTTAGAAGATACATAAAATGAATTGTATGAAAAATATAAAACAGTGGTTAAATAAATGAAAATAGTTAAATTAAACCTACTAAATCAAGAAAAATCTAACACCTTTCTAAAAAATGAAGTACAAAAGTTAGGACAAAACTTAACTGAAACTAAAAGATCTAATGAAGTACTGTGTAAGGATTAAAAAAGTAAAAACATTAAACTCATGGAACTCGAAGCAAATCTAAAAGAACTACAAGTTGAAGAAAAATTAAGAGAAGAAAATATTTTTCTAAAAACAACTATAGACAAAATTACCAATTGTAAAACATCATTAGTTATAAAATTAAAAGGTGCTCGAACAGGCAAAAAGAAATATGGAGTAGGTTACATACCTCCATCAAATGTGGAGAAAATTATCTATCCTGAAAACTACCCAACTCCAAAATTTGTGAAAGAAAAGGAAATAAAAAATCCCATAAAAGTTAATCAACATGTCTATAGACAAAAAAAGAAATCCAATAAAACTACACACACAAAGAATGCATATGATCTGTGTTGTAGCCATTGTAATCAATTAGGACACGCAATCAGCACTTGCACAACTAGACACTTGCACTGGATTCCAAAGACTAACCATCAAGGACCCAAGAAAATTTGGGTATCAAAAGTTAAAACTTAGTTCTGTTTACAGGGTCGCCTAAGAGCATCCAAATGGCATTTGGATAGTGGGTGCTTAAGGCATATGACAGGTGATAGAAAACTTTTTACAAGCTTTAGAGATGAAGTTGGTCAAGTTATCTATGGAGATAATGGAAAAGGAAAAGTTTTAGGATGTGGAACTATAGGATCAAAGGAAAAAGATTTGATAGAAGATGTTATGTATGTAGAGATGAAGTTGGTCAAGTTACCTATGGAGATAATGGAAAAGGAAAAGTTCTAGGATGTTGAACTATAGGATCAAAGGAAAAAGATTTGATAGAAGATGTTATGTATGTAGAAGGTCTAAAACATAATCTGATTAGCATCAGTCAACTTTGTGACAAAGGTCACTTAGTCAAGTTTCATAATGATAAGTGTATAATCCAAAAGGATGAGAAAACATTGTTTGAAGCACAAAGAGTCAAAAATATGTACACTCTACAATTGGCATAATTAAAAGAAGTTAATTTATGTCTTGCAACTAAAAGAGTGAGGAAATTGATCTCTGGCACAAAAGACTAGAACATGCAAGTACTTCAGTGATCAAGAAACTCATCAAGCATTATCTAGTTAAAGGTCTTCTGAAATTGAAGCTAAAGAAATTTGGAATCTACAGCATTTGCAAAAGGAAAGCAGAGCAAGACTTCATTTCAGTCCAAAACAATGGTAACAACTTCCAAACCTTTAGAACTCATTCACATGGACTTGTTTGGACACATAAGAATAGTGAGTCTTGGAGGAAAAGTTTATGGCTATGTAATCGTAGATGATTATTCAAGATTCACTTGGGTATCATTTTTGGAAGCCAAATCAGAAACATTCTCAGCTTTTCTGAAGTTTAGTAAATTAGTACAGAAGAATCAGAAATTTCAAATAATTAGCATTAGATCTGATCATGGTGGAGAATTCAAGAATGAAAAATTTGTTAGATTCTGTGAAGAAAATAGTATAGAACATAACTTCTCTGCACCAAGAACAACTCAACATAATGGAGTAGCAGAAAGGAAGAATAAAACACTGCTAGACATGGCTAGAACAATGCTTGCAGAATACAATCTACCAAAGTACTTCTGGGCAGAAGCAGTCAATGCAGTCTGCTACATTATAAACAAATGTATGATCAAACCAATCTTGAAGAAGACACCTTATGAGTTGTATAAGGAAAAGAAGCCAAACATTAGTCATCTTTGACCCTTTGGTTGTAAGTGTTTTATTTTAAATAATGGCAAAGATAATCTAGGTAAATTAGATGCTAAAAGCGATAAAGGTTTTCTACTAGGATTAAACCCTAAAACTATAAGAAATCACCACAAAACTTTTGGTTAAGGTTTGGCATTGATTTGGGGTCGTGAGGAGCAAGTTTGGGGCGCTGGAGGAGAGGAGACCGACTGGGGAAACCATGGCTCTTCCTCAACTTCGCTCTACATCGACCTGGGTTGTTGCGTCTCTTATATCAATCTAAATGTAGGTGATATCTGGCCAAGACTAAATGAATCATATACCCTGTTGTAGTGCTTCATGTCTAGTCTCATACGCACTTGATTTGCCCAATTTTCATGGTGTGTACGTCGAGTTCTAAGTGTTTTCCCTAAGTCGTACAGGTTTAGGGCTTTTTACGTTCTCCATATTTTTCACATGATTTGAGACCGAATTAGGTCCAACCCAAGTTATTAAAGTTCTTCTATTAGTTGCCATAGTCATCTTTTGTGTTGAGAGTTTTATCTAAATGTCATTATATTTCAAGTTAAAGGCCTGACATGAAGGTTGCAACGAAGTCACGTATGTTTAGGACTTTTTACATTCTTCAGAGGTTTCACACCAATCGAGACTGAATTTGACCTAACACAAAACATGAACGTTCTTCTACAAGTTGTCACACTACAGGAAAATCAGGTTATCCTTACGTCCAAACACCGTAGGTAGAGAACCAAAAATCGTAAGCATAGCCTTTGCTTACGGTGTTACCCTACGATACAGTTTCGTAGGCTATGTGCCGACGGCAAAGGCCTAGGGCTACGGTGTTTTAAACTCCGTAAGTATAGAACTTTAGTTACGGTGTTAGTAGCCGAAAGTAACACCATAAGGATATCCTCTTTTCACTACAGCGATGTTAACCGTAGTCATATTTTTTTGTAAGCGTACTCAGTTATAGCTGCGAAGATCCCTATGGCATTGTAAACCGTAAGCATGTTTCCCTACGGCCACGTACACCGTAAGCAGTTTTGTTTTAGCAAAAACAAAATAGTAATATATTCAGATGGATCCACATTCACCTATATTTAGAGATCCACATTCACAAGCAATTAGATCAACACATACATATCCACATTTAGATCAACACATACATCCACATTTAGTTACACACATACACATCCACATTTAGATCAACACATACACATCCACATTTAGATCCACACACATTCACACCCACTCATTCACAATGCACAACACATTAATAATATAAAAAATATTAAAGTTTAACAAACAATAATGTTAATGAAAGATTACATCAAACATCATTGTTCACATTCACATACTGTTCAGAAGAGGAAGTTAATTGTTAGTAAGATAGAGTTGCCAAATGGTGTAAGGATGATCATAACATATAGGAGACCATGTGTGATATTGTTCTGCCTCTTCACATTCCTGATCTCTTTTGCTATCTCATCAGCTCCCAAGTCCTCAATACCCTCTGTCTTCTAGTCCACTTCTACAGCTGGGAAAGATGAAGTACTAGATGAATCCTTTAGGGAGTCCAACTGTTTGTTACAGAAACAGAACAAGATTCTAAGATAAGTGTTCAGTTTAAAGAAGCTAATTAAGGAAGCAACTTTGGGCCACAGAATATCAGAATGGATGGCATGATGAAATTCGGATCTAAGTAGTCATAGAAATTAAAAATTGTTTCAGAAATGCATGAACGCAGAGTCGCAGATTGGTTTAAAAAAAAAAGGAGAGCAAACAAGGGAAGAAAAGCGGAAAAAAAAAATCAGCACACAAAATGAACTCTGGTGTCTCAGTTGTAGTCAGGTACTATACATGACAGAAAGCAGAATTATTTCTTTGTGCATCTCACTCAAATTGAGACACTCAGGTCACCATCTGCATGATTATGTTCTGAGGAATTCCTAAACCTTTTGAAGAGCCAGTTGTTGGCACTGGACCGCTAATTATATGGATGTCTTTCGGAACAGTATCTATGTAAGCTACATACTTCCCAGTGGAAGCAACCGACCTGAAATCATAAGCTTTTACAACAATCGATTGAACACTCTTTTATCTCACCAACCTTAATTTGTGTGCACGTACAAGTGAAAAAAAAAATCTAGCAGACTGGAGATAGAGATTCTCATCATTTTAGAATTTCCACAGCTATCATGAACCTAGGGGCTAGCAAGGTTCTCTATAATTTGACACGTCCCACAAATGTTGTCCTACGCATTGGCTAGGTATGCCACGTGAGCAGAGCAAACAAGGGACCAAATGGTGTCAGGCAGCTCTGGCAAGAGGTAGCAGAGTACCTAAAATGGAAAAATTGCCCATCACACCTAAAGGACCTGTGGGACCTTTGTATGATTGGAAACAAATGAAGCTATGTGTAGATGCCATCTGTAAACCACCATCAAGCAATTTATTTCAGTGTGGAAACTGGAGCACACCGAAAACAACTCTATTTTTACTGAACACACCAAATTTTTACTGAAACAATCTGTTTGGAATCTGGCATGTGGATGTCAAAAGTGACAACAGATGACACTGAAATAATTATATCAAACTAAAATCAATTTTCATCATTGGCATTCACCAAAAAAAAAACTACAACTACCATTCATTTCAGTTAAGACTCACATCCAATGCAACTCAGATCCAGTGCAACTCAGATGTTATAAATTTGGACCATATTATGTTACTTACCAAAAAGGGTGGAGGTGAAGATCAATCATCCTCAAGCTCAACCTGTTACATGTAAAAATGTAAATAACATCAGAGTTGACAATTAGAAACATATAAATAAGAATGAGATAAATATAAATAAACTTACATATTCTCAGAAACAATATGCCTTATGTGATCAACAAGGTGCTGGAGATGAATCATACATCAATAACATAGCTACAAAATATAGGAGCTTTCCCCTTGGGAGCAGCAATAATTACAGTAATAGCCACTCAGAGATTCTAAGAAAACCTTTTTATTAGTCACATCTTCTCACTTGTGCCCATTCCCAATCTCACTGGGATGTCCATCTAAGAATGCAAGAAAAAGCAGGAGATGTGTTGATACATGGGTTACAGATGGAGCAAGCGCTGGACATAAAAACTGCCTCTAAGTCACTAAGCCTTCGCAAACTAACATGAAAATTTTTAATTAATTTTGTATATCCAAATCCCCAGTTGCCGCAAGCAAGATAGAATAAGCTCAGCATCATTCTTCAATCTTCACATCCTCTCATGAATAAGAGATCTGAAATTTTTGGTTTCTATGCTTCCAATTTTCCACCATGTTGGAAGAATTCAGAAAACAATCAGGAATGAGAACAATCATTGCAGCACTCTCATAAAGAGAATTATGTCAACATTAGAATATCATAAGAAAAATATCAGAAGGAGGGCCTACATTTGTTTTCTTGGAGTCACATTCCAATTCTTCTTCATATATCCACAAAGATCACATGCCAATTTTTCTTCATAACCTCCAATCATGATAGTCAAGAGGTCTAAGTCCAAACTAGAAGATAAGAAAGTTCAAGAGAAAAAACATATTTAGGTGGTTTCTATAACTAACCAGGCTTCACAAAATCTTGTAGACACCCGTTTTCGGCCTATAAGTTGGGCATATTTTTCGTTCATATCATTGATGTCCCAAATTGATCATCACTTTAGAGTCCTTCTCTGGCCCATCATGAGCCCATTCACCCTCAATGTCAAGCCCATTCTCAAGCCCATGGCCAAGATCCACTTGAAATATCAAAACTGTACAATCTGCCCAATCTTCTGAACATGCCTTCACTTTGAGAGCTCATAACGTCCTCATTTCTAATCCAAATTTGGCATATATCATTTTGTATCCCTCTGAGTCTAGAATCCAACGCAACAAACAGCGCATCAATCCAATATCTGTGGAGAGAGTTATGGCCCTTTTCGTGGGACCTACGCGGACTGTCTTATAGTCGTGACCTGGTGCATAGACGCGACAAGAACGCGGCCCCACGATCTGACGCGACAACGCCATGCACGTAAACACGTTTTTACGTGATTTTCGGCCTCTCTCTCCATCCTAGAGCCTATCTAAAGTTCCTATGAGTTGGATTACGACCCAAACCTCCTATCCTCATCCCCAAGGAGCCCCCAAGCCCATCCAAACTCTAGATAGACTCTTAAACTCTCCCACAACTTGGACTCTCTCTCTAACTCGGGATTGGACTCTATCTCTCTCTTCAACACATCCTAGGACTCTCTAGGGGATAGAGGAAGGCTACCACTATGAGGAGAAGTCCTGGGAGGCTCTGCTCACGAGGTCCCATCGTCCCCAAGGCAGAGGAGAAGTTGTTCTTCCCGTTTTCCTCCTTTCTCTCTCCTCTTTCTCTCTCATATCGCCTCTAGGACCAGCAGGACTTGCACGGTTTGTGGAGATCGAATCAGGCTGATCTCTTCGAGGTTTCTTCATCAAAGTTGCTCCCCACAAAGCCCTCTTCAACCTCGAAGTGGAATCACATCGATTGGTAGCTTGGGCGAAAAGTTACAGCAGATTGATCTTCAGTTTCTCTCTCATATTGAGATCTACGCATGCGGGATTATCGTCTCTTCCACAGCCCAAACCAGGCCAGATCTCTTCAAGATGTCTTTATGAAAGTTGTTCATGACATCCTCCTCTCCGACCTCTAACTAGAATCACATCAAACGGGGCAGCATCTGTTTAGTTTTGATTTTTACTTTCTTTTCCACGTTTTTACACATGTATGCATGAGTTAGGATTCCTCCTTCTCCTCTTCCATGATTTCTCCCCATGTATATTCCTCCCCATTTTTTCCTACTACCCAAGGGTTTAAAAACCACCCCCAGGTCCGTTCCCTCCATGCTCCATATCTTTCTTCTATTTAAGAATAGCTACTACACTTAACATAGTCTGACAGGGTTTTATTTCTTGTTTTCATTGTTTTGGCAGGCACTCAAGCGAAGATCCACGAGCGGATCTTGTCCTCTGGCCGGCCAGAGGGCAGGAAGGAGGTCCCATCCATCATCTCTCGCACAGAAGAGAACGCGACGGTGTAGGGTAACGCGACAAGAGACGCGTCAGCTAAGGGTGACGTGATATCAGCACCGTCGCGACAACCATGACGATCGCGACATAAGGTACACCCCCGTTCTCTCTCCTTTTCCAAGAGTAATTAGCCCAGACATTTCCCTTCTCATTAGGCAACTCTCTAGGTGGCGATCACATCCTATTTTTCCATGCTAGCATATTTGGTATTCATGTTTGTGTTGAGGGGGGTACAATCCCTGTGATCGCCAAAAGGTGTAATCACAGGGATTGTACCCCCCTCAACACAGACATGAATATCAAATATGATAGCATGGAAAAATAGGATGTGATCGCTACCTAGAGAGTTGCCTAATGAGAAGGGAAATGTCTGGGCTAATTACTCTTGGAAAAGGAGAGAGAACGTGGGTGTACCTTATGTCGCGGTCGTCATGGTTGTCACGACGGTGTTGATATCGCGTCACCCTTAGCTGACGCATCTCTTGTCGCTTCACCCTACACCGTCGCGTTCTCTTCTGTGCGGGAGATGATGGATGGGACCTCCTTCCTACCCTCCGGCCGGCCAGAGGACAAGAGCTGCTCGTGGATCTTCGCTTGGGTGCCTGCCAAAACAATGAAAACAAGAAATAAAACCCTGTCAGACTATGTTAAGTGTAGTAGCTATTCTTAAATGGAAGAAAGATATGGAGCATGGAGGGAACGGACCTGGGGGGTTGTTTTTAAACCCCTTGGGTAGTAGGAAAACATGGGGAGGAATATGCATGGGGAGAAATCATGGCAGAGGAGAAGGAGGAATCCTAACTCATGCATACATGTGTAAAAACGTGGAAAAGAATGTAAAAATCAAAACTAAACAGATACTGCCCCGTTTGATGTGATTCCAGTTGGAGGTCGGAGAGGAGGATGTCATGAACAACTTTCATGAAGACATCTTGAAGAGATCTGGCCTGGTTTGGGCTGTGGAATAGACGATAATCCTGCATGCGCAGATCTCGATATGAGAGAGAAAGTGAAGATCAATCTGCTGTAACTTTTCGCACAAGCCATCAATCGACGTGATTCCACTTTGAGGTTGAAGAGGGCTTTGTGGGGAGCAACTTTGATGAAGAAACCTCAAAGAGATCAGGCCTGATTCGATCTCCACAAGCCGTGCAAGTCCTGCTGGTCCTGGAGGCAATATGAGAGAGAAAGAGGAGAGAGAAAGGAGGAAAACAGGAAGAACAGCTTCTCCTTTGCCTTGGGGACGATGGGACCTCATGAGCAGAGCCTCTCAGGACTTCTCCTCATAGTGGTAGCCTTCCTCTATCCCCTAGAGAGTCCTAGGATGTGTTGAAGAGAGAGATAGAGTCCAATCCCGAGTTAGAGAGAGAGTCCAAGTTGTGGGAGAGTTTTAGAGTCTATCTAGAGTTTGGATGGGCTTGGGGGCTCCCTAGGGATGAGGATAGGAGGTTTGGGTCGTAATCCAACTCATAGGGACTTTAGATAGTCTCTAGGATGGAGAGAGTGGCCGAAAATCACGTAAAAACGTGTTTACGTGCATGGCGCTGTCGCGTCAGATCGTGGGGCCGCGTTCTTGTCGTGTCTATGCACCAGGTCGCGACTATAAGACAGTCCGCGTAGGTCCCACGAAAAGGGCCATAACTCTCTCCACAAATATTGGATTGATGCGCCGTTTGTTGCGTTGGAGTCTAGACTCCGAGGGCTACAAAATGATAGTATGATATGCCAAATTTAGATTAGAAATGAGGACGTTATGAGCTCTCAAAGTGAAGGCATGTTCAGAAGATTGGGTAGATTGCACAGTTTTGATATTTCAAGTGGATCTTGGCCATGGGCTTGAGAATGGACTTGACATTGAGGGTGAATGGGCTCATGATGGGCCAAAGAAGGACTCCAAAGTGATGATCAATTTGGGACATCAATGATATGAACAAAAAATATGCCCAACTTATTGGCCGAAAACGGGTGTCTACAGATTGCCCCTCCTTGATGCCAACTTTGTAAGAGAGCGAAGCGGAAAGAGAGCGAAGTGTAATGAAATGGAATGGAGCGAGGATGAAGAAGAGTGGACTGAAAAGTGGGCATTAAGGTAAAGAAACACCCGTCACAACCAATAAGTGATAGAAATTCTCTGGAAGACTCTAAACTAACCTCAAGGAAGAGCGAGCACGGACGGCTCCTGTCTGGAACGACAAAAAGGAAAGCAAAAGAAGGATGATCAACCTCTTGATTAAGAGGTACCCTAGCCGATTGGCCTGCAAGTTTCATCTTGGGAGGACATGTGCGTGCCAGGTAGGTCACGATGACTCAAGGCCTGGGAGCGATTCACAACCAAGACGGATCAGGGGGATATTTAAGCTGATTTAGATGAATGGAGGGAGTAAATTCCAGACAGAAGTCATATTGGCCAACTCGACCAAGTGACTAGTTCAAAGAAGACCTTCAAATTGTGAGTGGAATATGATTTCTTGTTCAAGAAACTTAAGCATGATTGACCATCACCAGGGAAGCAACCTTTGACAAATCATGAGACATGAAGCTCAAAGTCCTACATGATGCATGCTGGGCTAAAATAAAAGAAATCATCAAATCAATTATCCAAAGAAAGGAGAAAATAAAAAATACTCAAGGATAATATTGTTAAGCTGAATAAGAATGGGTCAAGAAACTACCTGCAACCGCAGTGTAGGCCTGAATCTATCGTCCCCGTACTTACTTAACTTAAAGGCCTATCCAGCGATTAGCAATGTGCACCTAGATCATCACTGTTTTTGTTGAAGGGGAACTCAGATCCTAAAACACATTGAAAACCAGTCGGTCCTTGAGATAATATAGTAGCATAAGTACCATATAGTAATGCAGGGAGAAGGGATAGAGATACTTACCTGAACTTACCTGTGGAGCGCAGAACTCGCCATTTTTTGGGTTTTGCTTTTTTCTGATTTGTTTGTCTTTTTTGTTTTGTGTAAATGAAGCAATAAACAAAGCACTAAACAAGCTAACAACAACAAGCATAAACAACTCAGTCATCCACATGATTGAAACAAAGCACTGAAGAACAACCAGGTTCACACATAGAGAGTCCTCTCATGGAGCCATTCAGATGAAGGAGAATATGTATGGGACTTCGGAAGGACTTGGTGGGAAAATAAGTTTGAAATTCAAATCATGGGTGGAACTGAGGAGGAGAGACAGATCGTAAAGATGATGTGAGCAAGACGCAGACAAAAGTAATGAAGAAATGTGGAGATCTGAGCGATCAATACTTGGGAGCCAATGTACCTGCACACTTAGCATGTATGATTAGATCTACTCATTTTTTTATTTTTAGTTTGAAAACATTTGATTTTTTTTTTTAGTTTTGAAATTATTTGATTTTTTTTGGATTTTTGGCAATATCTGATTTTTTTTATTTTGGCAATATTTGTTATTTTTTATTTTTGGAAATATTTTGATTTTTTGGCAATATTTGTCTACTGCAGGTTTTAAAGGACAAATCAAGTTTAGTTTCCTTCCACAGCACACCCCTTAGAGATTCAATCTGTTGAGGAGGGACTTTAGGTCACTTTATTGTGCATGTTTCTTGTTTGGGGCATGCGTACGACCGGGCTCAAGGGCGTCCCGCGGGGAACTGTACTGCCACTCTTTGCCATGCCCCTATTCCTCTTTTTTTTGTTTATTTGTCCTTCTTCTCTTTTTATTTCTCTTTTTTTCTTTTCTTTTGCAGGCTTGATTGACCGTCCCTATTTGAAATTTCCTCTCATCGAGATGTGCTTAGGTTGGTCACCTTGCCTAAAGAGCCCTTTTCTGCCCTTACACTTCGACCGAGTAAAGAAGAGAATAGCTTTTTACACCTCCTAGGTATGGCCTAAGTAGCAACGGTGTTTGCTAGAGTAACCGACCAAGGTTGCCGTGTGAGTGTGTGATGATCCTTGCTTAAAGTGACCTTCAACGACAGGGGAAGGAATGTCAGACTCCTAACACAGAGTAATCTCTACCTTGAGTGCTGTAGAATCAAAGTAAACCTAAGACCGACTCGACCACTCTTGCTGTGAACTGAGACGACTCCCTTTGATGTTTGGTGTTTAAAGAAATATTTGCATGGTTATTTGGTGCACAATGCGACCCCTTTATTGAAAGAACGACCTGCATTAGTCTTTGAACTTTGATTTTGGTTGCTTTTAATTAGCTCATTTGCAAGAAATTGTGAAAAGTAGGGGTCTGCAAGAATTGGAGCCAACTCAACACAAACAAGAGGGAGACATGACACTACAAGAATATGAGGGATAAGAACCCTCAAACAAGAAGGATTTACAAAGGAGGAAAAAAAATATTAGTGAGGACTAAAACCTCTGGAACAATGAGAGAAAGGGTCGGGACCCCGAATAGGTAGTGAGGGAGGAATCGGGTCGGACCCGAGATCAGGAGGGGTTAGAGGAAGGAACTATAGAATGGAGGGTGGTGGATATGGAGGATTAGAAGGGGAAGTGGAAAGAGGGGAACCAGATGCTCCTAGAGAATGTGGACCTGACTTATAATTAGGAGGCTCTGGTGGAAGAGGAGAAGGGGAACCCTGAGCACTAGGAAGGAAGTTAGGTGACCCTGGTGGATATGGAGAGAGAAACTGGGTACCCCGAGGGTGATCGGGTGGCTCAGGAGGAAGAGATAAGTGAGGGTCCAAAGACCCTAGAGGAGTAGGAGGGGAATAATGCAGGCACCAGTCCAGAATTGAGAGACCGGGCGCCTCCTCTGGGAACTAGATTGATCGGGATGAGTAGCATTGAAAGATCAAGGTCAGAGGATGACAGGATAGGGAGATCGACATTTTTCTTGAAGAATTTCAATCTTGATCTCAGCCTCCTTTGCTTCTTGGTAGATTTCTCCTTGTGACACCATAGCTTCTTTGTTCTCACAGATAGATATGACGGTTTCACCTTGACATGTCTTCTTAAATAGCGGGACCAGGCAGCAGATGGCCTCGCTCTCCTCTGCAGCCACACGGCTCTCTCCTCAATTATGGTTGTCATAACTACTGTGTGCACACTTACCCCTTGGCTATCATTTGCATATTCAACCTTTATAGACACCCATGGGGGAATGCCATAAATCGGCATCTTCACTAAGAAGGATTCCTTTGACATGTAGATAGTGCAGACCCATGGGAACTTGATGCGCGGCACCATAAGCTTGAGACTTGGCATCTTGGCCTGACAATCTTGCATGAAGACCAACTCCCTTGACAGTTGAAGAGGGGAGGCTCCTGGGAGTGTGATGGGTGGCACTAGCACGACCAACTGACTGACAGGCTGAGGCAAATTGCAAAGGACTCTTGGCAAAACCTTGAGTGTTCTTGGTGACATAGCAATGTGCCCCTGGTCAGGTTGAAACATGGCAAGGAGGGCTTTGGATGCTTCGGGCAGCGTGACTTATTGCCCCTTGAGTGACAGCTGATTCATGATGGCCTTAGCAGATGCATGAGATAGCACGACATTTGTAGAGAACCCCTTCTCTTGACCAGCCATATGCAATATAACTAAGCGATGAGTGATGATGGCATTAATGGTAGCATTTCCAATAATCAACGTAATGGCTACCGTCCCCGCTTTGGATTTGGTTGGCACTAGGGCCTGGGAACTCTTTTTGACAGTGCTCTTCTGAGGAGATGAAAGCTCATCCTTCCTGAATGCGCCCGAGATAAGGACATAGACCGGCATGCGACTGATGTAGTTGTAAGGGTCGAAACACATGACCGGAACTGGGCTACCTTCTCTCAGTCCATCTTGCATAGGGGAAGTAATTTCAAGGTATGCTGCTGGTGATGCACACCGGCTCCATTGGGATGTGGTAATGGGATGTATGGTGGCTATGGCAGGTTCGTCAGATGCGGAGGGCTTGATGTGAGGTGACTGGGTGGTGGCAAGGATAGGCTCGTGCGGAGAGAGCTCTTCCTCCAACTCAGAGGCTGAAGCAGCCTTACTCTTAGGAGTAGGAAACTCTTGCTCGGGCTCAGAGGTGAGCGGAGCTTGCTCGAGGCTTGGTGTGGCGGTAATGGCTTACTCAGGTGAAAATGGCAGTGGGGTGGAGATGATGGCGAGGGGTAAAGATGGAGGGTTGGCAGGAGTGGAGGGATTAGTGGTTTGCGGCATTGGTGGAGATGACTGACAGCGCACCGACACAATGGGTCGAGCTAACAGCTTGTCATCAGGGTGCGATACGGTAGGTGTGGTGGTGATAGCCTGAGCAAGGGTTGGTGGAGGGGGTTGTTGAGGTTGTGACAGAGTGGGTGGTGCACTTGGAGGATAAGTAAAGAAGTGCCGTCGACCTTGAACTGGTGGAGATGACGACTGCTTTGATGCTTGCGCTTGCTGTCTTGACTGTGCTGTCGGTTGCTTGGGCGGCTGTTCCGCTGCCTGCGATGGAGAGGGATGCTGTCCCTGGCTTTGTGCTTTTCTCTTCTCTTGACAATGCAAGATGAGCCTGTGCATTTCAGACCAATTTATCTTCTGCTCTAGATCCAAATTACATATTACATCCCGGAATTCACAGCAGTTTGCGACTGTATGCCCCGGATGGCGATGATATAAGCAATATTCTGATCGGTCCACTGTCATGTCCCAGCTTGGCTTCTCTGTAGGGAGTTGCAATGCATTAATGGACATCAGGGCCGTGAAAACATCAGAGAGGGACTCAGGCAACAGATGATAATGGGTTCGCTTCGGGCCAAGTGAATGCCGTGATGGCTAGGTAGTGGATGGTAGGGTGCTGCGGCATGGACGAGGTGGTTGTTCTTGTGGAAGCGGGGCGAGTTAGCTATATGAAGGTGGAGGTGTATAGTGGTTAGCAGAGTGGGTAGACATGGGGTGGTGGATGGCATCAACTTGGGCATGGGTTTGGACTCCCTCATAAGTGGGCCCTTGAAATGAAGAATTCAGTTGTTGGGCCTCAAACATGGATGGCATGGGGGAGTCAAAGAGTTGGGTTTTAACAAAGCGAGCACAGCTGTATAATTGTTGCATGGATGTGATATTGTTCATAGCCAGGATGTGGCGGTACATGGGCGTTGCATTAGCAATGATAAGCTTGATTTTCTCCTCTTCTGGGATGTGCATCTGGACATGCGCGGACATCTGACGCCACCGGTCAGCATAAGTTGCGAATTCTTCATCAGGCTTCATCTGCTCAGCCACTAGATCGGCCATTGAATATGCGGGCCCGGCCCGGTCTTGATATTGCTGCACAAATCTGGCCTTGACAATTTCAAAATCCTCGGCTTCATTGAGAGGCAGGGAATAAAACCACTCCAGAGCGGGCCCGTCTAATGACCGCCTAAAAAGATAAGCCAGTAAGCGGCGATCATGTTGATAGGACACCGACTCATAGAGAAAATCCTTCAGATGGATGTAATGGTCTCCAGCCCCATTGAATTTGCGATAAACAGGGAGCTGAGAAGGTGGAGGGATCCGGAGACCACAGAAATCAGGAAGAGTATCATTGAAGGAAGGTTTTGGCTTTAACTGCCTCCGCAGGTCACTGAGCTCTCGCTTCATGGATTCGAACTCGGATTGGAAGTCCTGAGCCGAAGTGGATAGTGGATAGCGAGGGCCAGTTTGGGAATGAGAGCGGAGTCGAGAGTCAAGGTCTGGGCCAGATTGAGCATAATGGGCCGACTGCAATGATGTGGGCTGAGCAAAAGGATGTCCCGATCCAGGAGTGACAATGTGAGATGATCTAAAATGAGCAGGATGACATGGGCCTGTTGGGCCCATCTTGGAAGAAGACCGTAGAGTAAAGGTGGACAACAATTCGCGGGCCTGGTCAGGGCCCATTTCAAGTAGGAGGCGCTCCAATTCAGCGTCCTCAATAGAAGAGGATGGTGACGGATTAGGTTGGGAATGGGCACTCTCATCGGCCCGATGGGCCCTGGACTGGGCCGAACTTGGAATAGACTCATGAGACAAGAGGTCTACATGAGGAGGAGAGGTTGAAGGATAGGTGAAGTGGAAAGGAGCCATGAGAGGATGATAAAATAGGAGGAATTAAAAATAATACACTAAAATACAAATAAGGATACAACAACAAATACAATTACATAAGAAGGGGACGAGAAAGGAGTTTTCAAGCAAACACCCAAGTTGATATGATAAGCGTTAGGATTTTAGGGTTATCACTTAGCCTTTTAATGGATTGATTTAATTGAATTGCACTCAGCTAAAGAGGAACCCTAATGGGTGTGTACTCAAGTACTCCGGGGTGACTAAGGGGGAACACACAATTCACACGTGGGGGGATGGCTCAAACTAGGGGGAACAACGGGTACAACCGGCCCGGTGAACCGCAACGTGCGTAGGGTCACGAGGACTTACGGAGGTCCTCGGAAGGTGGGCCCGAGTCAACCTACGAGTGCTCGTAGGTGAGAGGACTCACTCAACCAAGGGGGAACCTAGAAAATGGGATCAATAGTGTATGCAAGGGCCTAAGTGCCCAAAAATGTATGCACAAGTAACAAGAATGATCAAGCAGGGTGACCAACAGGATCTCGGGTAGAGTCGTGGCGGCCAGATACACCGCGACACTATCGCGGCAGGGCGGCCTACCGCGATAAGAACAAAAACCCGAAAAACAGCAGTCAGTCACAAATACAAAGCATACAGACTAACCTAGCATATGATATGAGCATGAAATCACAAGATCAATCTAGTAGAGGTCATGAAGCACCCAGAAACCAACACATGGATCAAAGCAATAACACACAAAGTGTACCTGTAGACGCGACGCTCATCCACGGTGCGACCTGGTAGCGTCCTCAAGACCCGCCACGACAGAACCCCAAAACTTACAAAAGAAAGAAAAAGAAAACCCGAACCCTAGCAGGACTCTAACATTCAAAAACATGACAGTACACGGTACAGGGAAATAGAACAGGGATGCATGATCTCATAGAAGCAAACTAAGACAGATATGAGAAGGAAAACACTGACCTGCTAACGCGTCCTTTCTGGGCGACGCGATCTTATCGCGTCACTGCGATACGTCGCGACAAGACCCGAGCGCCAAAAAATGCAGGAAACAAGGAACAAAAGACTAACAGAGCACCAAAAGCACAAACAATGAATAAAACATGGCAGGCAGGGAAACTAAATCCACGAGGGTAGCACTGAAGGTCCCACCGTGATCGCCAAAAGGTGTAATCACAGGGATTGTACCCCCCTCAACACAAACATGAATACCAAATATGATAGCATGGAAAAATAGGATGTGATCGCCACCTAGAGAGTTACCTAATGAGAAGGGAAATGTCTGGGCTAATTACTCTAGGAAACGGAGAGAGAACGGGGGTGTACCTTCTGTCGCGGTCGTCATGGTTGTCACGACGGTGCTGATATCGCGTCACCCTTAGCTGACGCGTCTCTTGTCGCATCACCCTACACCATCGCATTCTCTTTTGTGTGGGAGATGATGGATGGGACCTCCTTCCTGCCCTCTGGCCGGCTAGAGGACAAGAGCCACTTCACTTGGGTGCCTGCCAAAACAATGAAAACAAGAAATAAAACCCTGTCAGACAATGTTAAGTGTAGTAGCTATTCTTAAATGGAAGAAAGATATGGAACATGGAGGGAATGGACCTAAGGGGTGGTTTTTAAACCCCTTGGGTAGTAGGAAAACATGGGGAGGATTATGCATGGGGAGAAATCATGGAAGAGGAGAAGGAGGAATCCTAACTCATGCATACATGTGTAAAAACGTGGAAAAGAAAGTAAAAATCAAAACTAAACAGATACTGCCCCATTTGATGTCATTCCAGTTGGAGGTCGGAGAGGAGGATGTCGTGAACAACTTTCATGAAGACATCTTGAAGAGATCTAGCCTGGTTTGGGCTGTGGAAGAGACGATAATCCCGCATGCGTAGATCTCGATATGAGGGAGAAAGTGAAGATCAATCTGCTGTAACTTTTCGCACAAGCCACCAATCGACGTGATTCCACTTCGAGGTTGAAGAGGGCTTTGTGGGGAGCAACTTTGATGCAGAAACCTCGAAGAGATCAGGCCTGATTCGATCTCCACAAACCGTGCAAGTCCTACTGGTCTTGGAGGCGATATGAGAGAGAAAGAGGAGAGAGAAAGGAGGAAAACGGGAAGAACAGCTTCTCCTCTGCCTTGGGGACGATGGGACCTCGTGAGCAGAGCCTCCCAGGACTTCTCCTCATAGTGGTAGCCTTCCTCTATCCCCTAGAGAGTCCTAGGATGTGTTAAAGAGAGAGATAGAGTCCAATCCCGAGTTAGAGAGAGAGTCCAAATTGTGGGAGAGTTTAAGAGTCTATCTAGAGTTTGGATGGGCTTGGTGGCTCCCTAGGGATAAGGATAGGAGGTTTGGGTCGTAATCCAACTCATAGGGACTTTAGATAGGCTCTAAGATGGAGAGAGAGGTTAAAAATCACGTAAAAACGTATTTACGTGCATGGCGCTGTCGCGTCAGATCGTGGGGCCGCGTTCTTGTCGCGTCTATGCACAAGGTCGCGACTATAAGACAGTCCGCGTAGGTCCCAGGAAAAGGGCCATAACTCTCTCCACCGATATCGGATTGATGCGCCGCTTGTTGCGTTGGATTCTAGACTCAGAGGGCTACAAAAGGATAGTATGATATCCAAATTTAGATTAGAAATGAGGACGTTATGAGCTCTCAAAGTGAAGGCATGTTCAGAAGATTGGGCAGATTGCACAGTTTTGATATTTCAAGTGGATCTTGGCCATGGGCTTGAGAATGGGCTTGGCATTGAGGGTGAATGGGCTCATGATGGGCCAGAGAAGGACTCCAAAGTGATGATCAATTTGGGACATCAATGATATGAACAAAAAATATGCCCAACTTATAGGCCGAAAACGGGTGTCTACAAATCTGACAGACCAAAATCTATGGCCTTCAAGGAAGCATTCTCCTCCTTTCATCTGAAAAGAATGTTTTACAAAATATAAAAGGATTGTCAAAAATTTTCTGCATAGAATCGGATATGCGTCAAAAGGCAGTGTCCTAGGTATGAAGTGATTCACAGTATACTAGTTCATGGCTTCTTACCAACATTGAATCTTCTGCAACACCTTTCCAATCTCAAAGGATGTTAAGCCTACTAATATGATGTATAACTTAATTTTAAATTATGTGAATATTTATTCAAATGTTTGTGATATAAAAGAGGCAGAGCATGGTGCCCAGGGTAAAGGCTTTTGGGACTCTCCGGTGGCTCTTTCTAGCCTTCAACAGTTGGAGATTTAAACTAGGTGGGCAGACAAATCCAGTCGGGGATTTTTTAAACTAGGTGGGAGAAAGCATAGCATTATCACTATCATGTAGCATGTGTAGGGCATGATGACTTTTGACCTGTTTGTAGAAGCCGCAGCACCATTTCATCGAGTGCAGAATTGGAAGGAGCACATGCAAGCACGTGGACTCGATATTTGCGATTGGAGCTGACAATTTCAGGTTTCTGCATGTAGATTGAAATGGACATAATAAGATCATTAAAAAATAATTAAGAAGAAATATAGAGATAATAAAGGGACATACTAACTCATTCCCAGTTGTGGGGAAAAAACCATCATCACCATCAATGGGAAAAATTAGGTCTCTGGGATTAACACCACCTAACCAAGGTGATGCCTTTGTCCAATGATAAAATCTACACATCACAATCACCAAAAAATGAAGTATTAATTTGTGTGAATTACCACGAAGGAAGTGATGTGAAGCATGGTCCTCTAATATCAACAATATGAACCAACATCATAGCATGCATACATCTGAGTGTTCCAGAGAAATAGTGAAGAATCGCAATCCTAGGAAATAAATACATATTTCATGCAACTATTTTTATTTTCTTGTCATATAGATCAAAGGCGCATTCCAAAACTCACTTATATAAACTAGGATTTCTAGGCAACAAATCCAATCAACTGATAGGGTGATCACTTGCACCAGCAATATAATGGGAGAGTGGAGCATGAACTTTTGGCAAGATGAAGGAACTTTTGTTTTTGGATTGATTAGGAAGTTTGCAGTTCCACTGCCTCAACAATGACATTATGTTTTTGTATAAGGACAATGACATTATGTTTTTGTATAAGGGGGATTTTTTTGAGAACATATTGATACAATCATTGTACAACCATTCCTTCATTCATTTTAATAGGCTCATGGAACTATCCAACGAAAAGAAAAAGATAATATTTGTATCACATAAATAAGTATCAAAGCTGCAATTACAAAAGCTAAGAGCATATTAAAGGAATCAAAGTGTAGTTGTCCTGAAGAGGTAGTTCATCCTTGTATTTCAAAACAGAAAATCAACTCCTGCATTAAGTACAATATACATTAATATTTTAAATAAAAAATGGGACCATTTTCAGTACTTCATAGTTTACTTCAGGCAGAAACAAAATTACTTTGAGTGGCCTTGCAAAAGAGGGGGGTACAACTGGCCAGGCATGCGAGACGACGTTGTTGAGTATGTGAAGACGTGCCTCGTGTGTCAACAGGACAAGCTAGAGTGGGACAGACTTTTGGGGCTCTTGGAGCATTACTCTCGTTGGAGTTGAATGAAACAACACTTAAGAGCCCAAGGATAGTTTGTGTTTTTCCGGCTCCTGGTGGACCCTGGAAAAAGAGGTAAGCATAAGGAATCAAAGTTAAACATGTTCTAAAAGAATCTTCAGCCACACCTGCCAAAAGAAGAATACCGCTCTCATCCTCATCCACAACCCACCTTAGTACTAGCACTGGCCTCATAAAGAGAAAGCAAGACAAATTTGCTGCTGTAGATCCCACATATATGCCTATGATGATCCAGTGGTTATGTCTCTTCCAAGTGGCTAAAAATATTCTAGAAACAATTATAGATATGTAAAATTGCAGTTGTAATGGGACACATGAACTCAACGTTTACAAAAGTTAAATGGATGGAATTTACAGCTAAGGAAGATTAGCTTTTGCATTCTGCACTGCAGAGTGCAGACATCCATAAGGCAAATTCCACCTATCTTTAACCATTTGGATGAATTCAGTCAACAAACATGGCTGCAATTTCTCATTTCCTTCTACACAAGAACCATCATCTTTATATAAAGTAGAGATAAGGGAATGTCTTCTTTGGGATAGTGCATAAGCATGAAAAAACTGTGTTTTTATCACCATCTTTCAGCCATTTATCCTAGATTTCTGCCTCCAAAATTTTTCCTCCTATGCTAAAACTTCCTCCAACTTGTATTTGGCTAGCAAGTAGGCATTGTGGTTGTCCATTGAGGGTTCCTCATCATAAATGTGTTGAGCAGTGGCAAATGAGGCCTCAAAAGCTTGTATGTTAGTGGAGAGGGGTTATTTGAATCACGAAGAATATTGAAAAATTAAGAGCGAGGGGGGGGGGGGTAAGGAATCTGAACATAGTGAAATGTCTAATTGATGTGTGAGGGGGAGGATGTTTCACAGTCTAATTGAAAGGGTGGGGGGAATCTGAACACAGTCAAATGCCTAGGTAATTGATTGTGTGAGGGAGGGGGGGTGTTATATATGGCCCCATGCTCTGCATCTTTAGCATAACCCATTCGACTATGAGTGATGATATTTATGTGATTGGTTGGATAAATTATTTATCTAGTGAAGTGTGAGATTAATTGGCTGCTGCTTTTGATATATACATGCAGTCAACTAATTTCATATTAAATAACATCTGAATTAATATTTTATTTAATATAATAACAAATTAACCTCAAAGATAAAAATATACTAACATTGAGATCCCCAAACCAGAGGCCAACAACTAAAAAAGTAAATTAATGATCCCTCCATGATGAACTGCATTCTGCTTATGGGCTCCCAGAGGAATCATAAGTGCCAATAACATGTTGAGGTCCTGAGGAAAATATCTAAGTTCTAAATCTACCTTTAGGTTTTGAAAGGGGAATTAAGGGGCAATCTTCATAGTGTAACTTTCTCCAGAAAAATAGTATAAAACACTTTCTCATTGACAAAAGTGAACACGAGTAACAAGAAAGGAACACAAACGACAATCGTCTCCTTGATAAAGCCCCCAATCCCCATCCCTGACCCTAAATGAGCATATGTTCTCAAAAGATATTACCCATGAAAGCATGATAAAAGACATTCTTTTTGTCCTTATCACATTTGAATTATAAACTGTCTAATCAGCAATATATTAAAATGCTACTAATCACAGCATCTATGCAACTGAAAGCACCAAGAGCACCTTATCTCCACTTAAAACAAAAGCAGCATCCACAATGTGGTTAACTTCTTTAAGACAATGTTGGAAAGGAGATACAAACATCCCTTAATGGTAAATGATCAGTGCAAATGAATGCCAGAATTTCAGCTGAATCCAACTGGGCAATTCTTTCAGTCCCCACCCCCCACACTTCTCAGGAACAGTCTTCAATAGTAAAATGTTCCTTTTTTACTTTCTGAAGTTCAAGGATGAATCCCAAGTCAACATACATCAGATTGGAAGATCCTCTTATAAGACTAGCAAACATGTTCAAACCAGCAATGAGATGGCAATGGCCCATGCTGGAGAAGTTATTACAGAAACACTAATCATTATGGTGCAAACTCTAACCATAGGTCCTTCCTAAAACTTCTAGATTCCAGGCAAGTAAATGAACGTGAGCAGGTCCTGCTCATTTCATTACACAAGTGCCTCAGCAGAAGTGGGTAAATCAGGGGGTCATGATGAATATGACTCCATTAGTCAAAGGCAACATAGGATGCCTCTGCAGTCATTCCTATCATGCTGCCAAAGAGCCCAAGAGGTAGCTACTTTCCTCCACTATTGGATAGAAAGGAAAAAATAAGCTTAATCTCATATCAAAATAATGCACATATTACAAAATAATGCAATCAATCACAGACAAAGAAAATTCAGAGGGTACCAAACTAGTGATTTCATCTCCCATCAATTTTAACTCAGAATTAGCTGTGTTCAACTGGTTGGACAGAGCTTCCAGTTCTGTTTCCAGTATGCCATTTCTATCAAAGCTTATTCCCTTTCACCAACTGAAGCCATCAACTTTTCTTCTAAAGATGCAATCTATGCTTCCATCTCGAATGCATAAATTTCCAGCTTCTCTTAATCACCCTAAAAACTCAGATTTCATATGCGATTAATTTCTTGCTCATTTACAAGGGAATAAAAAGGAATCATTGCAGACAAATGAGCATAATTATGTATCTTGTGTGATTCTTCCAATCATAACATGGTCCTCCTCCAACCTCTCAGCTTTTTCTTTTTCCCCCTTCTTTTCTTCTCTTCACTGTCCGATGCCCCCTGTTTAGTCCTCTCTCTCTCTCTCTCTCTCTCTCTCTACATTTCCTCTCTTCCCCATCTTGTATCCTTCAAGACAGCACCCACACTTAGAGATAGAGTCAGACATTGGGTGGAGAGAGAGAGAGAGGAAGAGGTTGAGTAGAGAGAGGAAGAGGTTAAGTAGAGAGAGAAAGAGATTGGGGGGAGAGAGAGAGAGAGTACATAGTGCTCACCGATCATTGACCAGAGAGAGAGAGAGAGGAAGAGCAGTGGAGATGGAGGTGGAGGTCTGGATTCGAAGGCTCGGCTGCTGAATGGCCGCTGAGGAGTCGGTGTGATGCCGAGAAAGAGCGATTTGCTGTCGTTGCTGCTAAGAAGAAGAAGAACAAGGAACAGGCAGGGGGCTGCCTTACCATCAGTGGCTCTACGGCGTAGCAACTGCAGCGGACAGGCTGGGGCCTCCTGGTATCCCGTTCATCCGGCGACTTCCCGACAGTCTCCCCATCTTCTCCCTTGTTCGAGATCTCTCGCCACCGCTCGTAGGATGTCGAGGAGGGCATCCTCTACGTGCTGCTACCAAATCAAGGGAGAGAGGGGAATACCAGTAGAGGAAGCGGTGAGATGGAAGATGTAATCGGCAACGGTGGTCGGAGTCGGGGACGATGAAGCCCGGAGCCGGCGACGATGTATTTGCACGATCAGCGATGAAGCCAAGCCCTACCCTTCGCAAGTTTCACTGCGGACACTGCCTACCGTCACCGCGAGTCTTCTGCAGGTATGCTGCTTACCTGCCGATGCCACTGCTTGCCCTTTCGCCGCTGTTGCCATATCGTCGCTGCTGCCCTTTCGCCGCTGCAATGGGAAGGAGGAGTGTGGAGGCAAGGGGAAGGAGGGTTTTTTTTTTCCTTCGATCGGGCGCAGAAGGCTAAAGTTCAATGGGCGCCGATGTTAAAAATAATATTTTATTATATATTTACTGTATCAAACTCCATAGGTATATGATAACATTATATCCTTACGATATTATGCCATAAGGATAGACATATCTTAAAAGTTTAAGAACAAAATTTGTCTGATATACTTATGACACGTATAGTCCGTAAGTATAGATATGTCTATCCATACGAATAGCTTACGAATATACTGAACCGTAAGCAACTTTCTAGGCAGAGCTAGGATTTCTTGTAGTGTCAGCATCATCTTTTATGTTGAGAGTTTTGTCTAAATGTCATTAGATTCAAGTTATAGGTCTGACATGAAGGTTGCAACAAAGTCATGTATGTTTAGGACTTTTTTTGTTCTTTAGAGGATTTATGCAAATCGAGACCGAATTAGATCCAACGTAAAACATGAAAGTTCTTCTCCTAGTTGTCCTCGTCATCTTTCATGTTGAGAGTTTTGTCTCAATGTTAGTAGATCGAGAGATATAAGCATGGTAAGAGGATCGCTGCCTGTGCATACGTTTCAGTTTTGAAGTTTGAATCGCGGCCAGACCAGACGACGTGATTCCAGCGCCTAGTATCGCGTTGGCTTTGGCCGCCGTGATTCAGTGAATTGCGTCTATAAGATCCGACATGATTAACCATCTGACTAGTCAATGGTCCGCATGGGACTTCGCACTGCGTGGACTTCAGTGCATGTCTGATACGCGACGGGTACCCTCGACATAATTAGCCATGTTTTCCCGCTCAAAGTTTTTCGACGATTCTTTTATATTAGTATTTTAATGATTTTCATGAACGCGACGGGGTATCCTGTCGTGATTCAATGTAAAGGGCGTCCAGGTAGGCCACCGCGAATTACATTCTTCACAGTTGGCCCTATTTCACTGTACATCATGTCTTGAAAAATGTCCACTGTGTAGGAAGCGATTCAAGGACCGACCCGAGAGTGTTCTTTCCTGCAAGTCAGTCAGCATGTTAGTTTCTTGGTATGTCAGCATGTGATATACTATTATATAGTGTGCATTGGCCTAAAAGCAATCAACCAATTAGAAAAAAGCCAAAGGTAATGACATGAATATGATCCTAATGTGCACTATGTGATTGATCTTATGTTCATTGATTAATATCATATGATCTAGCTTGAAGTGAAATTGACATAATAAGAATATGATATGAATGTACATGTTAGCGTGGAGTTCTTAGTTAAGCTTTCTATCATGATTACATGTGAGTTTTGACTTAGTTATATGCTTTCCGATGTTCCACTATTTGTTCAATAATTGCATACATGTGTAGGAAAGATCGGTGACACGTCACTTACACATTTGCACGATTAGGCACACCCTTCTTAGGGATTTGGGAGCTCTCTGCCGGTCATTCCGTATTGGCAGACTAGCGATCTTTTCCTTAAGACCTCCGTAAGTCTCCGTACTGTATGGATTCCCTCATAGAGACCGAGCTAGTTGTACCATGAAGTACCCTGGAGTTAGAGAGCACTTGTACCATGTATGATCTGTCATTTGTCATCCTCTTGTCAATACATTAATGAATTATGAAACATAAGATACGTCGGCATGCTGTCCGATGGATCTCTTGAGCTTATGTCATACCTTGACTCCATTAATGATCATGTCCTTATTACAATGAACTTGTTATTGAAACTCCGTGGCCATAATATGTATATGTTTGATCGGCACAACTTGCGACTTCGGTCCATTTGACCAATGCCTGTGCAATAGGGGCCATGTCTGGTCCTGGGGAGGAGCGCCACAACGTACTTATTAGCCGCGGGAGTATGGACTTATGTTGCTTGGCATAGCACAAACAAATACGCAAGATTTGTGTGAATGTGCCTTCGTTTGATATGATATGATATGTTTGATATGATACATCTGATTACGTGAATACGTGATATCTGTGTGAATATGGCCAATCCTTGTGATACGATTCTATCTTGAATTACTTGTCCATTGCATATGAAATTCAGTATTCCATTTGATATGATATTCATTCTATTCAGCTATTGAACCTGTTAGTATTGCGTGCATTGTCATCATATTCATGTGCATATCTGCCTATTTAAAATGTTAATCATGTATATTAGTGCCCGCACATTGAGACGTAAATCCTACGGAGCTAGTTCGCTCACCCTATCATCCTGCTCTTTTCAAGTAGTGATGAGGATATCGTGGAGACCGATGGGGCAGGGCAAGAGTGATGAGCACTCAGCATATGAGGAGATGAAGTATTAGGAATAGACGTTTGAGTAGTTTATGTAATAGTGAACATTTTCATGAAGTTATATTTGAATAATGGACCCTTTAGGTTGTCTTCTTATGTAAGGTTGTAACTAGTGGATTGAAATGGATAAGAGTACTTTTGATGACATTAGTATGGTCTCAAATATGTTATTATATTCAATTGTGACTCTGCACTACTCAACTGTGATACGCCTATTTGTATCGTTCACGTATCTCGGTATTTATTCCGCTGGTAAATATCAGGGCGTGACAGTTGGTATCAGAGCCTGGGCTTTCCCCTAAGTCCTAGGCGATCAGGAATGATAGGATAAGTATCATTAGAACCATCAGATTGTGTCAAGAATTCTATACCTACCTGGTGAGATTGGGTAGAAACATGGGCTAAGTCCAAAATCTTATTTAGTAACTAAATATTATAAGATTACAAGGTATTAACAAGGAGTAAAGAAGACTAACCGGGTGATAATTTATTTTTGAAGGAACTTAAATAAACAGCAATGGAGGATATACCTACACCATCTATGGACGGACAGAGATCGGTCAAAAGATTAACCAAAGCACTACGACAAGCTGCTCAACTGTTAGAGGATGCCCTAATAATGGCTAAGGGAGATACAAATGGAAAGGAAAGGTCTATGGATGACAAAGGAGTTGGCGAAACTTATAAGAAAGAACAAATTACAACCACAGGAAACTCCAAACCTATAGCCAGATAGAAACGGCCCAACAATAGTAACAGATCGCACAAGAGAAAGAAGTGCAAGAAGTGCAATAAGAAACTAGTTCTCGCTCCTGCAGAAAGATGCCAGCATTGCAACAAAATAAATCATCGGTCCGAGGAGTGCTGGAAATTTCAAGACAAATGTTTCCGTTGTGGTAGCCAAGACCACAAGGTTAAGGATTGCTCAAAGGAGAAATCAAGCTCGGGGAATAAATGGCAGAACAAACCAAGGAAGGAGGTAGGAGAGAGGTATTCTTTATAACTCGGTTTTTATTGACCCTGAAGTTACATCATCAATCAATCATTATATTATGATAATTCACAATTAGATTCTCTACAAGTCCAGCTCGTAAACACATGTGAATTTAGGGACCAAATTCTTTTAAGTGTGGGAGGATGTAACACCCTGGAAATTCAGTAATTAGAAATATATAAATAAATTGAAAACGATATATTATGAAATAGCAAAAACGTACGTGCCATTATCGTACATGCAAAAACTCATTAGAAAATTTCAAAAAAACCATTGTTCAACTCTAAATAATACTCCCTAATGACCTACGGAGAAATTCATGCAAAGGAAAATTAGATGGTCCAAGTTTAAGGCGTTTTGTGAATGAGTATCGTAATTAGGGAATAAGTCGGGAAATCATTATCACACATACTTAGAGAAGTCAGAAAATTAAATAAAAATCATAGATGGACTTCAAATAATATCCTCTAATGATCCATCAAGAAATTTGGGTCAATAAAAGTCATTTGGGGTATATTTAAGAGTTATTGTGACTTATTATCGTAATTAGGAAATAAGTTACAAAATCCATTATCATGTGTATAAAATGAGATCATAACTAAATTAAAAATTTATGGTTGACTCCAAACAATATGTGGGGATAGTTCATAAAAGAAATTGGACCAATGGATAATTTATGACCCATGAAAAAATTCAAGTATGAAAATAGTAAATAAATAATTTTCGTATTATCAGAATGGTAGAACATACGTTCCACTATCGTACGTGAGAAACACATCAGAAAATTCTGTAAAAATTATAAATCAACCCCAAACATTATTCCTAAATGTTCCATAAAGAAATTCGTGCAACGAAAAAATCCGATTGGCCAAGTGTATGTCACAATGTGACTAAATATCTAAATTAGGAAACAAAGTCGAAAAACCGTTAACGCGGAAATATAACACAACTATAAATTAAATAAATATGTTGGAGAGACTTCTAACATCATATATTGATGAACCATTATCAAAATTGGGCCAATGGATCACTTTTGGCCCAAGAATAAAAATGGGGCAAGAAAATACCCAAAAATTTGTACCTGTAAATATGGGGCAATTAGGAAGGGTAAATTAGGGTTTAAAAGTGTGCTATTAGCCAAGCATAGAAAACCAAATCGTGGCCAACCATGCTTAGCACTTTCTTTGGGTGTGGCTACTTCATTTGGGAGGAGAAATCCCAGATTTTGGTAAGTACCGATCTGATTCCGCAGGCCACCTTTCCTAGTCTCATTAGGGCTTGGATTAAACCCTAAAACTATAAGAAATAACCACAAAACTTTTGGGGAAGGTTTGCCATTGAGTTGGGGTCGTGAGGAGCAAGTTTGGGGCGCTAGAGGAGAGGAGAACGACTGGGGAAATCGTGGTTCTTCCTCAACTTCGCTCTGCATCGACCTGGGTTGTTGCATCTCTTACATCCATTTAAAGGTAGGTGATCTTGGGCCAAGACTAAATGAAACCTATACCCTCTTGTAGTGCTGCATGTCTAGTCTCATACGCACTTGATTTGCCCAATTTTCATGGTGTGTACATCGAGTTCTAAGTGTTTTCCCTAAGTCGCGCAGGTTTAGGGCTTTTTATGTTCTCCATATTTTTCACATGATTCGAGACTGAATTAGGTCCAACCCAAGTTATTAAAGTTCTTCTATTAGTTGTCATCTACATCTTTTGTGTTGAGAGTTTTGTCTAAATTAATGTCATTATATTTAAAGTTAAAGGCCTGACATGAAGGTTGCAACGAAGTAATGTATGTTTAGGACTTTTTATGTTCTTCAGAGGTTTCATGCAAATTGAGACCGAATTAGATCTAACCCTAACATGAAAGTTCTTCTACTAGTTGTTATCGTCATCTTTTATGTGGAAAGTTTTGTCTAAATATCATTATATTTCAAGTTATTAGTCTAACATGAAGGTTGTAACTAAGTCACGTATGTTTAGTACTTTTTTCGTTCTTTAGAGGTTTCATGTGAATCAAGACTGAATTAGATCCAACCTAAAACAAGAAAGTTCTTCTCCTAGTTGTCCTCGTCATCTTTGAGATTGAGAGTTTTGTCTAAATGTCAGTATATAAAGAGATATAAGCATGGTAAGAGGATCGCTGCCTGTGCATACGTTTCAGTTTTGAAGTTTGAATTGCGGCCAGACCAGACGATGTGATTCCAGCGCCTGGTATCAAGGCCGACGCGATTCAGTGAAACGTGTCTGTGAGATCCGACATGATTAACCATCTGACCAGTGAATGGTCCGCGTGGGACTTCACGCTGCGTGGACTTCAGTGCATGTCTGATACGCGACGGGTACCCCCGACGCGATTAGCCATGTTTTCCCGCTCAAAGTTTTTCGATGATTCTTTTATATTAGTATTTTAATGTTTTTCATGAACACGACGGGGTATCCCATCGTGATTCAATGTAAAAGGCATCCAGGTAGGTTGCCATGAATTACATTCTTCACAATTGTCCCTATTTCACTGTACATCGTGTTTTGAAAAATGTCCACTGTGGAGGATGCGATTCAAGTATAGACCCGAGAGTGTTCTTTCCTGCTAGTCAGTCAGCATGTTAGTTTCTTGGTCTGTCAGCATGTGATATGCTGTTATATAGTGTGCATTGGCCTAAAAGCAATCAACCAATTTGAAAAAAGGTAATGACATGAATATGATCCTAATGTGCACTATGTGATTGATCTTATATTCATTGATTAATATCTTATGATCTAGCTTGAAGTGAAATTGACATAATAAGAATATGATATGAATGTACAATGTTACCGTGGACTTATTAGTTAAGTTTTCTATCACGATTGCATGTGAGTTTTGACTTAGTTATATACTTTCCGATGTTCCACTATTTGTTCATTAATTGCATACATGTGTAGGAAAGATAGGTGACACGTCACTTACACATTTGCACGATTAGGCACACTCTTCTTGGGGAATTGGGACCTCTCTGTCGGTCATTCCGTATTGGCAGACTAGCGATCTTTTCCTTAAGGCCTCTGTAAGTCTCTGTACTCTATGGATTCCCTCATAGAGACTGAGCTGGTTGTACCATGAAGTACCCTGGAGATAGAGAGCACTTGTACCATGTACGATCTATCATTAGTCATCCTCTTGCCAATACATTAATGAATTATGAAACATAAGATACATCGTCATGTTGTTCGATGGATCTCTTGAGCTTATGTCATATCTTGACTCTATGAATGATCATGTCCTTATTACAATGAACGTGTTATTGAAACTCTGTGGCCATAATATGTATATGTTTGATCGACACAACTTGGGACTTCGGTCCATTTGACCAATGCATGTGCAATAGGGACCCTGTCTGGTCCTGGGGAGGAGCGCCCCAACGTACTTATTAACCGCGGGAGTATGGACTTATGGTGCTTGGCATAGCACAAACAAATACGCAAGATTTGTGTGAATGTGCCTTCGTTTGATATGATATGATAAGTTTGATATGATACATCTGATCACGTGATTATGTGATATCTGTGTGAATATGGCCAATCCTTGTGATACGATTCTATCTTGAATTACCTGTCCATTGCATATGAAATTCAGTATTCCACTTGATATGATACTCGTTCTATTCAGCTATTGGACCTGTTAGTATTGCATGCATTGTCATCATGTTCAGGTGCATATTTTCCTATTTAAAATGTTAATCATGTATATTAGTGCCCGCACATTGAGATGTAAATCCTACTGAGCTAGTTCGTTCACCCTATCATCCTGCCCTTTTCAGGTAGTGATGAGGATATCGTGGAGACCGATGGGGCAGGACAAGAGTGATGAGCACCCGGCATATGAGGAGATGAAGTATTAGGAATAGATGTTTGAGTAGTTTATGTAATAGTGAACATTTTCATGAAGTTATATTTGAATAATGGACCCTTTAGTTGGTTCTTCTTATGTAAGGTTGTAACTAGTGGATTGAAATGGAATAATGAGTACTTTTGATGACATTAGTATGCTCTCAAATGTGCTATTATATTCAATTGTGACTCTGCACTACTCAACTGTGATACGTCTATTTTTATCGTTCACACA